>MU182187.1:0-17843 GCA_016904865.1 Pissodes strobi | reverse complement strand
TTCTATAGGGTAGCACAAAAACGTTCGGATGGTTGTTAGTCGTGACACTATTAAATATTATTATTACACCCTTTATAAACCGTATACTTTTGCAAACCGTAGCAATACACGCTGACCTGAGTTCATATTTGATAATGTAATGTAACTGCGTATCATCATAATCATTAATATCATAGATGTCAATATTGTAACACTGTTCCTGATTAATCAATATATTATAGAGTTAAGTAACTCCTTTCTATTATTGAGGCCTCGGATAACGAACCAGACTCAACTCTTAATCAAGGGGACATAAAATAGCACCCCCTGCTTGAGTCTTTACACTATACCCATGCGGAATATCTGGAAGCTCATTTGTCATGATGTCTTTAATACCTTTAACGTCTTATTTTGTTAATAATGTAGATTCATGATTTTGAATATAATGCTATTGTGAATTTAGTATAATTATTTGTTTATCACTCATGAACAGCCTTTTAAAAATGTATGTGCATGTAATGATTATTGTTAGTCTTATTCATTGTAAATTTCGACTATTTTATCTTTATACTGCCTTGTGTAAATACTCTGTGTATCTTAACATGAATAAATTGAAATTGAATTGAAAAAAATAATATTAGCTAATTTATTTAAAATACCGGTCCAAAAAGTTTAGGGGGGGTCGTGTATCTTAGAACATTATTTCTTCTATACCTTTCTAATTGCTTACTCAAATGGCTCTTGTCTCATTATAGACCTAGGCATAATTATCGGTTATTATCATTCCATAAAATAGTAACTTATTCAATATTAAAAATCTGAAACCTCGAAAGCAGTCACTAATCTAAATTGAGCAGACAGCCCGTTTTTTAAAATAACGTCTTGCGCTATTTTTTGTAGTTTAATCTACTAAATAACCTAAATAACATTAGTTAATTTATTTCACACAGCATTGCAAAAGATAAAATAGGGAATGGAACACATTTTTTCCTTCTATATCTGTTTAGTTATTTACTTACTCAAATGCTCACTAAAAAATGTAAGACGTATAGTCTGGTTCGGTGAATATGGATTTGATTGTAAATAATTAAGAGTGAAAAAATAAGTGGCTCTTGGTTCATTATGGTTGGTATACGATGGGACCTCATAAAATACAAACAAATCATTAATGATCGACCGATACGTATTTTTTTTGCTGATACCGAAATTTTAGTTGCGGATACCAATGCAATATCGGTATTACCATATTTTTAATAAATGGCGGCTAAGAGCGGCAGCGGTGACCCTTGAAGCCGACGCTAACCCCAAATTCGAGTTTATAAATCAGACTTTATTGTTAAGTTAAGTGCTGACATTATCTCGATCGAGAGCTGTTAAGGTACTTACAACATAAAGTGATAAACGTGCAAAGTTTCACAGAAAATATTCCCAAAGTTAAATTTACTCAGGCGGATGTTTATCTTTTTTTCTTACATGATTCTAAAAATAGATATATCTACACTTATTACTAACTGGTAAACGGTAAAATTAGCGACGCTAGAGTTTTACTTGTATTAATTCTGATGAAAACGTAAAACATATTTGATGAAAATACTTTTTCAATTTTTTCCGTCAAAATATAGTTTTGTAGAGTTGTAGATTGGCCGGAGCATTTAGAACAAAACGTTTTACCTAACTGCCAAGTAGTGAACCTTGGTTGAAAAAACAGAAGAGGGAGGTTGTGAAGATGATTAAAATCTTGCTGACGATTGTTGCAGTAAAATAACTTCTGTTTACGTTCAGTGAAAAAAAAAATGAATGCCATCATAAAAACTAGAATTATATAATAATATTTTATTAACGTAAGTAAGAATTATAATGAAATAAAATTAAATATTTATTGGTTATATTAATACACTAAAAAGTGTCTATACAAGTCACAAAATAATACAATGTTTAGAACGGTTAACATAACATTATTTAATGATCATTATAAAACTAAAATAAATTCCTATAGTTAACCCGCGATTGGTATCGCCGAGATTTCATCTAACATTTTTAAATTTTTGGACACCCCATTCACAGTGTAAGCTTTATATCTAGGCCCGTCCATCTATGCATACCTGAACACCCGCTCGATCACTCCCCACCATCAGTATCTCTCGCTGATTTTTTATTTTATTTTTTAATTAGATTATGTGTATTTTTTCATTTATTTATCTCATACATATAAGAACACTGCATGTAATATGTAATAAAGGTGTCGTAGAAACATATTTATAATATTCCTGTGCTATCACAAATAGTAATATATTATTAAAATAAAAAAAAAAATAATAATAATAATAATAATAATTATTATTATTATTATTATTATTATTATTATGATTATTATTATAATTCTTATTATTCTTATTATTATATAATATGATAATAGTAATCCTAATTAAGTAAAAAGTGGGAAATAATATGAACAACCATTAAAATAATGAAAAATAGTCAAAAGTTTAGAGAATTGGATCGAATAGAAACATGTTAGATGAAATGCCGTAATTTTGGAAGGCGATACCAATCACGGGTTAAAAACATTCACATATTATAAAATATTATACTAGGCATACACTAGATCAAGTTTAAAATAGCACATCTTAAATACCATCTATAAAAGGACATAAAATCACTAAAAAAATACAAAAAAGATCATACAACAACATACAATTTATAAAATGTTACTACGTCTACTTATCATATGCTAGAGAAATCATTCTCAAGATAGTCCTGTAGGGAATAGAACGCTTTATTAACCAGATAATTCTTGACAGTTATGGAGAACAAGTTGTCCTCCATCATCCTTACATGCATTGGGAGAACATTATAAAATTTAACATAATGGTAGTCAGTGCCCCTAGCATGCGAGTCTGTGGAAATTAGCTCTTATGTTCCCACATTGTCTGGTATGAAGGTCATGGAGGTCAGTATGATATGAAAATTTAGATACGTTTGTTAGTTTGCCTTAGGAAGAATAAGGAGTGAAGTATGTCCTATGTAGGATGTAGGCACTTGGAAATGTTTAAATGTTAGTACCCTTAGATTCCTAAAGCTCTGGCGACAGCAGTCTGGATACCTCAGACCGGTCACAACACGAATGCATCTCCTTTGCAGTCCGAAAATTTTGTTCGCATGGGATGAGTGATGCCAATTAAGAATAGCATAAGTCATGTTAGATGAAAAATCGCATGATAAGCCGGCATAAGTGTAGGCAGGGAAACAAATCCAGCAAGATTTCTTATAAGGTAAATAATTCTGGATAGTTTTCCAGAAAGTTGCTCAACATGAGATTCCCACGTGAGACCGGGGTCCATGCAAACACCAAGAAATTTTACCTGTGAGTCGCACTGCAGTGGTGGATTTTCAGTTCTGAGACCGAAGTTCATATTTTGGGTCTTGGAGATGTTGATACTCAGTTTGTCAGCCGGAAACCAGTCAGTTATGTCACTTTGCATGTTCTCAATTCAAACAACAAGAGGGTCAGTGGGATGATATGTTATGATGTTTGTTGTATCATCTGCAAAGAGTATCAGGTTTGGATCCTCTCTAAAGTTACAAAGGTCATTAATATATATTAAGAAGAGCAGAGGCCCCAATACCGATTCCTGCTGGACACCATGGTTTACAGCTTCAACGTTTGAGCATTCACCGTTGAGGGATACGAATTGAGTTCGGTCGGACATATAGGACTTAATCAGAGCAACACTTCGATGAACAAAATTGTAGCAGGCTTGCTTCTCAATTAAAATGTCATGTGGGTCACAATCGAAACCCTTCGTAAGGTCATAGAACGATGCATATGAATCAAGACCAGCCTCCAGACCCTCCGCCACAATATCAACGAGGTTATTTATTGCCAGAGTAGTTGATTTTTTATTTCGAAATCCATATTGGCTATGTAAGAAAAGATTGTTTTCTTCAAAAAAAGTGATTCATTTGATCTTTCAAGATTGATTCGTATATTTTAGACAGAATGGGCAGTAGAGATATCGGGCCATAGTTAGAGAGATCATCAGCTGTTCCCTTGTTTTTGAAGATGGGTGTTACCATAGCTTTCTTCGGCGCACTGGGGAAAATGTCATGAGCATTGCACAGATTAATAAGTTTGGTGAGAGGATAAGTTATGACATGCTTCAAGGTTTTGATGATTTTCGTCGTTATATCAAAGCAGTCCTTACTGGTGCTATTTTTAAGGTTAGAAATTTTTTGACGAACCTCATTGAGAGTTGTTCCATGAAAGAGGAAATAAATAACTTATTTGTTTTGGGCAGATTGGCAATCACATTATCAGCAATATTGCAAAAAAAATACTGAAGTGCTGAGCATTCAAGGCAGAGTCCTCAGGAGAATTTGACTGTCTCAAATTTTGTTTTATAATTTTCCACATGGCTATCTGTGGCCTGGGAGCATTATTTATGATATTATCATAGGCTTGCCTTTTTGTTTCCTGAATCTTAGTCCTATATCTGGATTTGTAATCATTGACTTGAGCGGACGGAACTAGGGCTGGATATTGCTTATTGAAGGAGTGTAGAGTGTGGAGTCTATCACGCATCCCCTTCAGATCATCATTGAACCAGTCCATGACAGTCTCCCCACTATGACTCCCGACCTTGGTTCTTAACGGAAAACATGACTAAGATGCATCTGTGATATCATCCACAAACCTCTGAAACCTGACATCAATGTCAATATTCGAATCACGGATGAAATCCCAGTTTACCTCCTCAATGCGGTTATACAGTAATAAAAGACCTTCCTGGGTAATTTGTCTATATGTGATGCGGCTTTTGTCTTGCTTAGTTTCAAAACCGGGTTTAAAGGAAAAGACACACCCCTGTGATCAGAAATATGGTGCAGTTCAAGAGGCCTGCAAGAGGACTTCTCAGGCATTTTATTGGTAAATACATTATCAATACAAGCATCATTCCTAGTGGCAAAGTCCACTGACTTATTAAGGCCAAAAGATTGCAGCAAAAAAATCAGCTGTCTTGAATTGTTGTCATTATTATGAAAATAAACATTAAAGTCACCTGCCAGGACTGTGCTAAAGGGCAGATCCAGCTTACTCGGAGCCTCAGCCAGACGCTGCAAAAAAGCACCAAAACCACCAAAATCAAATATTTTGACCATCTGCTTACAATGTACAAATATAATTTTGAAAAAATGTAATAAATTTATAATGTCTGCCTTCTAGTCGGCAGTAAAATATTTCGCGGATATCTATATATTTACTTATCAGTATTTGGATTGAGCTTTAGATAATAAATTTTACAACACTGAGCCATAGACTGTAAGTAAATCTATCTACTTATTAAATCAGTAAAATGATGTTTCATTCAGTGGACAATTAATTATTAATAAAATAATAATGCATTAAAGATAAATTATAACAAGGACCCAGCAACACATTTGCCGGCAAGATGACAGTTTTTTTGTTATTTGAACAAATTATTAGTCGGAATACAATTTATCTATTAATGATCGTATCTTTAAGCGTATCGCAATTTGGTAAATATCTAAATCATTTATTTTTGAAGTGAAAAATTTCGCATATTTTAAATTAAACGAACTGCCAAATGTATTATTCAGATGTCCAGACGTTCAAAACTATATTGAGTCATGGCACTCATCTAAAATTTGTAAAAAACTTGGTTATTGACTTTCCCAAATCAAAAGATGCAGGCCCAAGACGACTAGCTGGTAGTGAATAAGCTGTGTTCATAGGTTGATGTTATTCCTGGTGGTATTAGATTTTCGTGTCCAATTTATGCAGTGAATTAATCCACTCCGATTGAAGCTGTCAGTAAGTATTTTTAAAGAATCCTAACTATTATTATAAATGCGAATAACTAATATTTTAAATGCGAATGTGTTTGTTTCTTACGCTTTCACGCATAAACTACTCGCTCGCGTTCATTTTAACGATTAGTTTTAATCCTATTTTCCACGCGTAAAATACTTAACCGATCATCATGAATATAGGCAACCATTTTGTACAGATATTTTCAAGAGTATAGTAAAGGACATAGGACACTTTTAGCATTTATCCGCGGTTTCGCTAGAGTTGATTTTTATGATTAGTTTTAAGCCTATTTTTATTTTCTTGAGGATATATTTGTAAAAAGTTTTTTTTCTTCATTTTAGGCATACCTTGGATTAGTTTTGGTTAGTTCTTGTTCGTTGCGCCCCTGTAGCGAGCGAAGCGAGCGGAGGCCTATGCGTGAAGTGTAATATCAGACATTCTAATGCAAACGTTACAAAATAGTGCTTCGGTCTCACCGACACGGGACGAGACTATTGAGGTCTCCGTCTTGGTCTCGCAAAGTCTGGAGTCTTCGAGTCTCGTCCCGGTCTCGCAGAGATTAGACTTTTTGTGGTCTCGGTCTCGCCGAGAGTCTCGTGCACTTCAAAAAAAATTATTTTCTGTGAGTGTTACGAGATTACGATTGTTGAGAAGCTATAAGTTTTGTAGTGTTCTAACTTGCAATTAAAAAAATCATTGACATTTTGCTCTAAAAGGCTAATTTGGCTTTATTAAACTGATGCTGACATTTTTTTTTCAGACATTCCCGTGACCTGAAGGATATTATAAAAACAATCCTAGTTTCCTTTCATTTATGTGTAACATTCCGATTTGACCAGTGTATAAGATTTTTAAATTTCATTTTATATGCTGCATTTGCAAAAAAATGCTGTATTTTGCGGTGAGAATTATTGAAAAGAGGTCAATACTCTTCGGTTAATTAATTTTAAATTTATTGTTTCGATTTGCTGTCAATAAACTTAAGATTGCCTCATTTACTAATGTAAATAAATTTTTAAAATATATTTATTAAATATAGGTTAACGACATATTTGTACTAGCTGTTATAACACTCTGTGACTATATTTATTTTAGTTGATAAGCGAACCACAGATCGCTTAGGTTTGACCAAATCATTAAAAGAGAATATTATGTTATTAGTATAATTTGCTTAATTTATATTACATTACCGTAGAACGGCCAGTAAACCAATTTATATTTTTAAGAATTGTGTTAATAAAACCTGCTTTTAGGCTTCATTAGATCTGTGAAATTAATTTTTTATTTTCGGTTTAAATATTTCATAACTTTTGAGAACTTCTGATAAAACTTTTTGAGACGTCTGGCTCCGGCTGGTTTCAGATATTTATATTTATCTTTCCACGCGGCCTGCTGTAATCCTAGCAATATTTGGTTAGTCCTGTTGGCAGCATTGGGTAGTAGGAATGGGCTATTTCCCATAATTGCTGGTGTCAATTTAGATTTTTAAAAGTTTATCGTTTTGTTGGGGAATATTCTCTAGTATTTCTTGAACCATTTCTCATTAATTGTGGCTCCCGCCTTCGTTTTATTACCATAATAAACGCGAATTAAGTCGTTTATTATCTTAGAATTATTCCTCGTATCGAATTACTCGGCATTTTTCAGCTCATCACTTCTTTTTGATTCGACGTTCTTTTCTTCTAATCTCGTGATAGTGGAAAGGCAAATTGACGGAAACGAATAGAGAGTTCTTCTAGAAATAACCTTCGAGGCGAAAGGAAGGTTTGCCTCCTATCTCCGAGCCAGTCCTATCCCCGGTCCAGTCTTATCTCTGGGCCAATCCTACCACCGGGCTACCCCGCTGCAATTTTATCACCGGGCTACACGTTCTCTGCCTCGGGGTCATCGAGTAGCAGTACTTGGGATTTACTACAGGTGTCCGGCGCCTCCACCAGAGGTACTTCCTGCCTCCACAACTGAGCTTGATGATTAGGATCTAATAGGGTATCGTACAAAAGCAGTATTATTTTCTTTTTTTTTTGTGTTTAATTACTTATTAGCACTATAGATTGGGCCTTGAAAGAGCCATCAGAATCTCATTTATTCATTTATTTTCAATCAATTGATAATCATTAAATCATTCCTTTTAATATTTAAATATAAATCTAGTCTTTTCGGCAGAGATTTAAGATAGATAAATTTTATTTGTTCATTTATTTTTCTGGCCGATTGATCGCTCTTTCCTATTTTTAAATAGATCAAGCATTGACAGCCGAGCTTTAAAGATAGTTTTCAATAATTTTATTCTTTTTATTCATTCGTCAGGTCAATTGATATAATTATTGTGGCCGTTTATCACTACCTACTATTATTGCTACAATTATAATTGGTGCAGCTACTAGCGCACGCATACATATATGCAAAGATCCATCTGTATGGATCTTTGATATATGTAATAAGCTTAGGTAAAATCACAGTGATCACTTCGGATTGTAGTGTTTAGAACATTTAGATGTAAGGCATACAGTACCGAGTTAACAACAGTTACTTTAATAGTCATTTGACATTCCTTTGTCTTTAAATTGCAAATTTTACTGTAGAATTGTTGCTGTGTTTAAAAAAAAGGAACTTAGTAGGAAATAGATTGTTCCTTAAATTTTAGATTGTGTTTTTTTTGTTAAGTTAAGATTGAGTTTCTTTGTTTGATAAGCGTGCCTAGCAATCCCGTACAACAACAGCGGAGCTTTTTCAGTTTAGCCGGGAAAAACTGGTGGCGCTCTACGACTCCACTACCGTAGCCGGACATTGTAACACGACTCTCCGGTGTTAAGTTTGTTTTCTTAAATAAAATCTTTACTTTTAACTTCGTGTTGCATATGTCTCAAACTCCTAATAAGAATAAGAAGTAAAAAAGTAAATGACCACAAAAATCTTAATTTTAAAATTCTTGACAAAATGGCGAAGGAAAATTATAATATAAATGATTGTGTTAAAAATTCACCAGGGTAAATTCTGAGGTAGTTAAGATACCGTATGATGGGAGTATTCAAGAAATAATGAATAAGATCCTATTTTGCTTCTTCTTCTCGAACTACTGGTGCAAAGTGATCGAAGATTGAAGTGAGCCCCACGAAGTTACGACTTTTGAGAAGCTATAAGGTTTGGATTGTTCTAACTTGCAATTAAAAAAATCGTTGACATTTGCTCTAAAAGGCTAATTTGTCTATATTAAACTGAAGCTGACAATTTTTTTCAGACATACCGTGACCTGAAGGATATTCCCGATGTACACTCGTAGATACCTAATCAGTATTCCTCAAAATTCGACATAATATTATTTCGTGCTTCTAGATTCTTATATATTTTTTATTTTTGTACGTTACCTATAATTTTGAAAGTATTTTTTTTGTGTTGCTCATAAATGTAGGCAGGCAACTAGGAAACTGTACTTTAGATACGTACATACTTTCCGAGATTTCTTTGATTTCGTGTACTTAGATATTTTTTTCATTGTTTGTACGTTACCTATAATTAAAATAAAAACATTATTTTCGTACTATCCTACTTATAAATTATTTTTATTTCAATACTCGAGACACGAGACTATCGAGACTGGCGTGACGAGACTCTCGGTCTCGAACTTTGAAGTCTCGATCTCGGTCTCGAGTTATGATTCCTAGTCTCGTCTCGGTATTGGTCTCGAATGTCGAGACGATACTAGTCTAGTCGAGACCGAAGCACTAGTTGCAAATGTAAACATTAAACAACGCACGTCAGACGGTATCTGTGACGGGAAGGTGTTTTGCAAGCTGTCTGTAACCGTTAGTGTAAAACGTGTTCTTTCTAACGCCAGAATATAGGCAACCCATTCCAAATAAGTGGCCTAAGGTGTGATTAGATTTTCATGTCGATGATGTCGATATAAGATATGTTTACACATCAGTGGCTCGAGTACTAGCAGACTCACTCAATTTTTTTTATGACGGTCTTTGGAATCTTATTCAAATTGACCAGATTCGGAAAATGGCGAGTATTTTTTTGGGAATGTGTATTTTTGAAATAGGTGGTCAATTTCGGTCAAAATGTCGTGCGGAACAAAAAAACCGAGACGACATGCGACAGTTCGATAGTAAATTTTTAAGAGTAAAACTGTAAATGTTTCTTTGTTTCGGAAAATGTAAATGTTTCTTTGTTTGAGGAAAATGTTAAAACAAGGTTTTAGTTTGTCTTCGAGAAAAATATTTTTGTATAGAAAGATGATCACTTCACCAGAATCTACTCCAAAAATCGTACAATGATGGCGCCTTTTATACACTGTGAGCTAGTTGAATTAAATTTTTCGCCATTTCGAGTTTTGACACTAACAAGATAATGCATTTAAAGTCTCCTTTGTATTACCCTGTGCATGTTATCAGCGTCTGTAATATATTAATTCGTATAATCATCTACATAACTGCCAAATTACTATTACAATTACTATGTATTATGCCGATCTGTTTCCTATATTCACATTTGAGGCACGCATTTCTATTGGAGCGCGGCGAGCGCTTAGCATACGACGGGTACCGGGATCGATGTCTAGCGCCTCCAAGAAACTTTATTATTTAAATTTTATTTCTGTCGTATCGTATTTTTTGCTATATTTTAATAATTAAAAAAAAGATGGACGGAAAGGAAAACCGGCTGGACGTTAACCAATTGCCAAAAAAAGGAGGCCTTAGCCGGACATCTGACATTATCTATACTATTCAATATTATTGATATGAACTAAAATTCTTATTGACAATGGTATTTCTTTTTAGATGATATGAACGATGTTGCTCGCCAGAAATTTTCGTCTTACCAAACACAGAAAAAGATACTTACTCAGCATAGCGTTCCTTACCAGCCTTTTCACTATCATAATACTGACTATCAATATTCCAGTACCAGGGTTCATCATGAAGGTCTACTACTGGGTTAAACCGGAAAACGGGGTGTTTTGCCACTACATGGAATCCAAAGACTCGCTTCCAGACATATCAGACGCCACTCCCAAGAAAGGACAATCCATATTTTTCCATGAGACTAGCTGCCGTTCCCTTCTTAATGGGAAAATCACGATAACGTCCAGACAAGCATGCGCTGTAGAAAGCGCAGCCAGAATGAATCCAGGCTATGATATATATTTGCTTTACGCCTCTCCTGGAAATTATATCTTCGAAAACTCGGAGAGCGATAGGTTCGTGAGGGAGCTCATGCGGTACGAAAACGTCAATATTCTACATGTAGACCTGAAGAGATATTTCAAAGGATCGCCCGTGGAGAATCTATGGAAGGATGGACTAATGATGGAGTCTCAGTTTGCGCAGTCTCATACAAGCGATGTTCTTAGGTAAATCAGAGTAGGTAACATTTATTAATTTGTTTCATTGTTATATTATGTTCTATATAGGCTAACATTTTTGGATTTGACCCTCATCCAATTTAGTTCATTATTTTTTCTTGTAAACTGCTGTAACAAGATGGACCGCTGCCCCACAGTTAACCAACATAACATTAACTCAAACCCATACAAAATAATTCGTTCCCGAAAAACGTCTTGTCCAACAGCCAAACTGACAACCGTTAATATTAACTTCGCAATAATCATTACAACCCATTTGTAGGTTCTTAACACTTTGGAAATACGGAGGAATCTATCTGGACTTGGATGTAATAGTAATCAAAAATCTGGAGGACCTCGGTACAGATTTTTCTGGTGTAGAATCAAGTACTTCAATCGCCGCGGGTATCTTAGGCTTTAATTATACTGGGGAGGGCCACGAATATGCCACATCCTGCCTGGAAGATCTGAGGTATAACTTCAAGGGCCACGATTGGGGATGGAATGGACCTGGAACTATAACACGGTAAATATTTTGTATGGTAAGACTTTAAAACTTATTTTGCTTTTTAACACTTTAGAAAATGTATTTTATTTATGAATAAGTTTGACATGGAGTCAACTTCTCCACACTGGGCTAAACAATTTTGATTTCTCACCAATCCGTTTCTAGGTTGCTGAAAAAGCTGTGCGGAACGAACACAGTCAACAATATGGTAGGCAAGATATGTAAAGGTTTCAAGATATTCCCACCCAACGAATTCTATGCCATTCCATGGTGGAATTGGAGATGGTTCTTCGAATCCAAATTTCTGGGAGCCATCCAAGAGTCCACCAATAGAAGCCACTCAATCCACGTCTGGAATAAGTTTAGTAGTTCCACCAGGATACCATTGCATTTGGAAGAGGTTCCTTATTTGGAATTTGCTAAAAAGTATTGTCCCCATATAGTGAGAGAATGTGATGAATATTTTTAGTTATTTTGGTGCAGAAATAACCCGCCCGTGTAAGAACTGTATGTTAAATTAACTAGTTTTGCTTGGGAGTATTTCGTATGCTGCTATAGAATCTCAAGAATAGTCGGGAGCAGATCCCCTTTTTGACATTAGTCAAGTTTTGTCCCCCAACCCATGTTGCGAGTTTTAGCTCTATATTTTTTATATTAACTATTGGTAACTCTTCCATCAGAAGGTTTTATGCATGACAGTTACCTTATTAGTAACGTTCTCAAGAACTATACAGATCAAAATTCGGAGCTAAGCTAAGACCAAAGTACTCACTGGTATATTGGAAGTAAAGGCTGAAAACGGATATAATAAATAATGTTCATTTAGTTATGTAACTGGACTTTTTTTATATGATTAAAAGAAAAAAGTTGCAGAAGAAGGGGCCAGAGATTAAGAGTAGGTAGGTACGCGTAAATGTGAATAGAGCTAGGAAGATTTCAAAATGGCAATAATTAATGCACTACAACTAACCGAGAATTAAATTGAATTAACTAAAACGACACATAATTGGTCGAGAAAAAGTTATCAACTCGAAATAAAAACGCGGTCACTCTAGTTAAGAAAACAAAAAACAAGCATATCATCAAATATTATGAAGTATATAAAGAAAGTTTAAATGTGTAGAAGTTATGTATACATTTTGTTTGACAGCCGAGTTGCTTACTAGCACAGTTTATACCGTCATTACGGTATAAACTGTGGTACTAGTACGTACACCCCTTCAATAAAGCTCCGGAAGCTTCGCGCTTGCGTAGTATGTTGTTCGTTGCGATTGCAGCCACTCAAGCAATGCCACCTACACATTAAGAAGCATTATTTGGAGATTTGTAGGTATCTCCGGCCAAGTTCTGTATTAAAAGCCTAGGCTTAGGCAGACAACGCTCTCCGCCAAATTGAAACAGAGTTGATAGCAGTAGTCTTGGTGAACTCTTTAACTGCCTTGTATTGTTTTTTTTTTCATGCTACTGAGTCCAACCGCACTCGGCCTCACCAGGACAGCTTCCAGTGACGTCACAGGACAGATCCTAGGCATTACAGCAATTTACAGTAGCCCACTCCAGGAAGCTCGAAGGAACCACAAGGTAATTAAAGTGTAGATGTCATCAGGATAATTCAACGGAATTCACTTATTTTTGTTGGAAGGAAATAGAATATAAATTGTTTTTTTTATTTCTAATCTTTTATTTTGCGCTTTATAATCACTACTTCACTCGAAAATAAATTTTAATTATCATGCTCCGGACCTATATACCCTGAGTATCTTTCAGTTTATCTTTTTAGTAAATTAAAGTAATAATTTAAAGAAAAGTGCATTCAAAGTTCTCGTAACAAATTGGCTTTTATTGTAGCAAATTAACTAAATTGCCTTATTTTGTACCAGGGGAAGATGACCGTAGTGACGTGCAGACTTAGAAGAAGAGTGGAGCGTTCGGTTGGCAATTTCAATGTAAACTGATCAGAGATCTCTATTAACTATCAGTAAGCTTTTCTCAAATTTATGATGATCCTTTTTCATATTTCAGGATTCAGCTTACTCGATGCCTTAGCGAAAAGCCCTCGGAAAAGCCTTAATAGCTTCGCATCCCACATGAAATTTGTCTGAATTGTAAATTACATTGTAAACCGATTTATTTATGGAATTCGCCATAGGCAACCAATTAGTCATAAACTAATGGTCATGGGTTGGGTTAATATGAAAACAAGACGTTTGATCCATAAATGTGTGTTATATAACAAAATTTTTAAATTAAAATCTCCTCAATATTTATTTCAAAACATAACTTTTAGGACAGATGTAAACACACTTAACTTGCGATTTAATGGTGTAATTATACCCCGTCATCAGTGTGGAGTATATGAGAGATCTTTTACGTATGACCTGGCTAAAACCTTTTATGACCTACCCTTTACCCTTCGTACTTGCTATATTTCACCTTTCTCTAAGCAAATAAAGACTTATTTTTACATTAGTGCTTTAAATTGGATACTCTTTTTTGATAAAATTTAAATTTTTTTGCTTAAACCAATCTTTTAGGTTTATTATTTGTAACCGTAGTGACCTTTTTATATATTTTTTTATTTTCAAAGGATCAGTGTATAAATCAGCTGAGCTACTGTGTTTAGCTGCGCTCATGCCATTTTAATTTATTACAAAATACTTGAATAAAGATTATTATTATTATTATTATTATTATTATTATTATTATTATTATTATTATTATTATTATTATTATTATCAGAGATCTCTATTAACTATCACTAAGCTTTTCTCAAATTTATGATGATCCGTCTTCATATTTCAGGATCCAGGTTATTCGATGCCTTAGTGAAAATCCTTAATAGCTTCGCATCCCATATGAAATTTGACTGAATTGTAAATTGCATTTTAAATATCCTAAATATTCTTTCATTTTCAACTTCTTTTCGTTATCAGCTTTATTGGATCGATGAATTGGTTTGGACCAGTGCGAATTTATCCTCTGTGAACAGAGGCCAAAGTCATCCAATCTATTAACTAGAAGAACAAATAACGAGTAAATCCTCTATAGCATAACAGTTTATTTCTTCCACACTTTGATGATCCAAAAAAGTGGTTCTCGCTGCCCAAATAAGCTTATACAAATCAGAAAATAGAACAGCAGCTAAAGATATGAAATATGCGGCAAGTTCTTTGTCGAACAAGGCTCAGAATATGAAACATACCCATGATTCAGAAAATAGTTCAATAAGACCTTATTCATCCGAGGAAGCCTTAGCGCTAATAATCGATACAAATTTGGCCAAAGAGCAGTATTTTCAAATACAAAAAGATGGAAAGCTTAGAGGAGCAAATTTTTATCCACCATTGAATATCATCGCGGATGCTGAAATTCAATGTCATCCCCCAAATGTAAATGTGAATGAAAATGGAGCAGAGATACCCACTTCAATATTTATTGGATCATTCAATAAAGCGCAGCTCAAGCTCAAGATGAAGTATTTTGTCGGATATCAGTATATATAGAGGAAGTACCAAGTACCTATTTATTGTTTATAAATGCGGAATGAATGGCAGTGGTGGTCATAGAGTATGTTAAGAGAATTTCTCCAATAACATTGCCTTTGGTGATCCAACCATATTATAAACCCTCTGTCGTTTAGAGGTTTATTGTGTTCTGCAAAATAAGAAAATATATTTTTTGGAAAAACCTAACGCTTTCTTCGACCCGTTATTGCCGACCTATCCGCAGAGAACATTAAAACTGAATATGCAAGTACGAGACACCAAATTGGAAAACTTACAATCAACAGAATTAAGAATAAATGAAAAGCAAATCCATATCCTTCTTTCCACTACCTGGACGGCAAAACATTCAACATATTGACAGAGACTGTATTTTCTATTTTCTCATACATGCAAGTACATTAATGACTTGAAAAAGGTTAGATTTTCAAAATATGCTTTCGTAATAGAAACTTCTAAATTTTTTTGAGGTGCTCAAAAGAACGTTATATGAAACGTCATTTCAATTTGCGATTTCGGTGCTACATTCTTCTTTACGATTCTACGAACTTTTCCTTTACGTAGCATTCAAATTGGAAACTCAAAATTGGCAGGCTAAATCTAACGGAGACAAAGCCATTGTAAAAAATTATATACCTCAAAAATATTATGAAAAACTGGGGCTCGTCGTTGATCTTCCAAAACAAGGGGGCAGAAACAGAAACGGTGGGAATACTGCAAGAGCCTTTTTTCAAAACCCAGAAGTGACTGCTGAAATAACTGGACTGGATGTAAACGTAATATGAAACATGCCCATGATTCAGATAATAGTTTTTTTTATCTGCTCTTAGCGTGGGTTTTATATCCAGATCGAGAATTTTAGGAGTTTTAGAGCTCTTTCATACGATCCGTTTTTTCAACGGGCCGGAGAACTGACGGACCAGCAACGGACTGGATCAAGCCTTTCACACCGATAAAAGGACGTTGGTAAATGTGAACGGTGCATGCAGCAAGACAATATGTCTCTGGGATATCCAAATCCAAATTCCAAAACCAAATTGTTTATTCATGCTTTTATACATACATAGCACTTACACACGTCAAAGTAGAAAAAATACATATAAAGTCTTAACTAACCTAAAACCTTACACATTAAAAACACTTAAATTATTTTAAAATAGTCAAAAGAACATAATTTTGCAAGTCACAAATTTAGTTTAAAATGTCAAGCATTAGTTATGGCAGTACCATCTGCAAAAAGAGTGTACTGTGACGTAGGGTCATAACCTGGTATATCATTAATATAAATTAAAAAGAGCAGTGGTCCAAGGACTGATCCTTGGGGAACGCCCACAGTTACACTACCTCTCGCAGACTCAACCCAATTCACTTTGACTTTCTGAGTTCTATCCATAAGATATTTCTCAATCAAAGATAGCCTAGAGTTCTCGAAGTTGTAACGCTGAAGTTTTTTTAAAAGCAAGTGGTGAGAGACACAGTCGAATGCCTTACTTAGGTCACAGAAGACAGTTGTTGTATAAGTGGATTCATCAAAAGCGTTCAGAATATTTGAAACCAAATCTCAAAATACCTAAGGTGGTATTAAGGCCCTTTCTAAAGTCAAACTGACTATTAGTAAATAATTTATGGGTTTCAAAGAAATGAGCTATCCTGACAGCCATGCATTTCTCAAATATTTTAGAAAGTATTGGTAAAAGTGAGATTGGCCTATAATTTGAGATATCGCTTGGATCTCCTTTTTTAAAAATTGGGGCTACTACAGCCTTCTCGAGAGCATCTGGAAATATTGACTCCCCAAAACAAACATTAATTAATTTAGTTAAAGGAGTTATAATTAGGTTCTTAAAAGATTTAATTAAAGAAACATTTAGGCCATAAGGGTCCCTGCTTGTTTTATTTTTTAAAGAGTTTATGGTATCACGCACCTCATTCATTGTTACTCTAGCAAAACTGAAAGCAGTGTGTGCAGCCTAAGGTATATTATGAACAGGGTGAAAATTTGGTCGTCTTACTTTAGTTTGTAATTCATGAGCAATACCTATGAAGAATTTGTTAAATTGGTCGGCAGGTATATTTACACCCTCACCCCCATCCTTTCTAACTATGCCACGATGTTCGTTAATTATATTCCAAATGCATTTTATGGGATTAGAAGCATTACGTATTAGAGTATCATTTGCTGATTTTTTAGCATTTTTTATTGCAGCTTTATACTGGTTTTTATATGTATTTTTATGTTGTTTTAAAGCAAGAGGTGCAAATTTAGATGTTCACGCATGTGTCTAAGATCATCATTAAACCAGTTGATGGTTCGAATTTGATAATTTCTTTTTTGATATGTTTTTTCAGGAAATTATTTCAAAAAAGCATCTGACAGACATTCACTAAACATAGGAAACTTTTTATTTGCATTAATATTGAAGTCATTTAAAAAATCCCACCCAAACTGCTGAATACAATTATAAAAATTTAACTTACCTACCTCTGTCAAGGGCCTAGAAGTTATTTCAGTGGTTTTTATATCTAATTTTTGTATAGTTATAGGAAAATTAATGATCTGCCCTCGGTGGTCAGAGAAAGATGAATTAACAACTGAAACATTGCAATTTAGATAATCAAAATTAAGAAATATATTATCCAGGCATGAGTCTTGACGAGTAGGCTCTCTCTATT
>MU182186.1:451922-481105 GCA_016904865.1 Pissodes strobi | reverse complement strand
CTGTTACATAGAATCAACAAATAAGTCTTCAATTATTTAAACACTTAATGCATGGCCCTCCGCTCGCTTCGCTCCCTATACGGGGGCTCAACGAACAGAAACTAACCAAGTGCTAACCAAAACTAACCCAAAATTTTTATTTTACTTTTTTTATTTTGGGTTAGTTTTGGTTAGCACTTGGTTAGTTTCTGTTCGTTGAGCCCCCGTAGCGAGCGAAGCGAGCGGAGGGCCATGCATGAAATGTTAAAATAATTGAAGACTTATTTGTTGATTCTATGTAACAGTCACGACATCTGACTAAATGCTATCGTGCACGTCACATATGAAGAAACGATCGGCATTGCCGAATGGACATCTTGCCTGTTACATGCGAATATGCTCCCAGGACATCTGTTCCCCAAACTAACTATTCAAGAACCGTGTCAATCAACATCTTCGCACACACACCGCTCGTCGAGCAATATAGAATGTGCTACTGCAATAAAAAAATCATTCACCTAAATAAAAAAAAGAGTAGAGACACTTATAGCACAGCTTATATTCACTACCAGCTAGTCAACTCTATCGAAATCGGAAAGTTGGAGTGTCGGGCACTGCGCCCTGAGCGGTTCAGTTCCACAGTTGAATTTAAAATGAGTTTTCGCTTCAAAATACATGACAAATTCGTCCGAAGCCTCGGCTATCGCCCTGAGAGGTTCGGAAATTTCGGATTTTTATACAATTGTGCGTTTTAAAATCGTTTTCAAACGGATTTTAGACGATAAAATAGTTATTTATGCAACAAGTGTGTAAAGTGAACCTTTTTTTATGAATGGGAATATTGATAAAAAAATGTAATTGAAATTGAATAAAAAAAAGGGTACTTTACACATGAGTAGCATACAAAATTTTTTCTACTACCGAAAAATATATGAAAAAACAAAAATATTATTAAATTACTTTACGCACTAGTGCGTAAAATAAATTATTTTACACACTAGTTCGTAAAATATATTATTTTACGCATTGCCCTAAATGTCAAAAAATATGTCAGATTTACTTTACGCACTAGTGCGTAAAATAACTTATTTTAGGCACTGCACATTAAAAAAGCCTATTTTACGAATCTTAGAGAGTGCGTAAAATGAGTACTTTACGCACGCTAGTAGAAAAAGCATATTTTAAATTAAACGAACTGTCGAAAGTATTATTCAGATGCCCACGCGTTTAAAACAATATTAAGTCATGACCCTCTTCTAAAATTTGCAAAACTTGGTTATTGACTTTCCCAAATCAAAGGATGCCGCCGCAAGATGACTAGCTGGTAGTGAATAAGCTGCGCTTATAGCGCACCATTTTTCTAATGAATTTTGCTAACGAAACTACAGTAAACGTCTGGCAACAGTGTGCCTTCTTAAAAATCTTTGTTTTGGCTATTGTGACAGTTGATAGTAAAAAGGAGGATGGATATTTACAAGTAAAATTTAATTTTGTTTATTGGGGCTATGACTATGAGTCGCTTTAAATTAGGACCGGAACAAAACGGAGGTCTCTCGTTCGACGCAAATGTATCCTAGTTAATATTTTCACCCGACAATTGATTTTCAGATGTGTTTTGTCTAAATTTCTAGTGCTTTTGTGAAGCGGTGCTGAAAATTTGTGTCAAAACTCGACCTTTGAGGGCATTTTTTCGGTTCAAATGTAGCGGATCTTCCGACTTTTTTGGCTTAAACTACTATATAGGACACCCCCTTTCTAGTGAAAAAAGGGAATTTGCAAAATCGACAAAACCTATATATCACCAGACCCTACAAACCAAATAATATAAATAACCACACAGTTCGGCATCGGCAATTTCCACGCCAATGGCTAAAGCAGGTCGCTGCCGAAATTTTAAAATATGTAAAAAAAATTAGGTGTTGGTCTAGGGTCAAAGTGTATTTAATATATCCTGCGACCAATCACGAAACTGCCTCCCCGCTAAAAATCAAGTAAACGTCGCACTGTTGCCTATTGTCGCGTATTTTAAATAGCTTGAAGGCGAATAAAATATAAACATTATAAATATTATAGTATACTTATTGCGTATTCCGTATTTCCCTGTGTAAATAAAATAGTAAATAATAGAAGACAGCAGTATTAAGGAAAATAACAAAATTAAGTATTCAAGTAGGAAATTTAAATATGTAAATTCACTATAGGAAACTAGACAGCAAATAAATTAGGATTATTGGGAAAAAAATGTGGCAGCATCTAAATATGCGAGGATATTTTTTGCCCGCATTCTTTCCGTCCAGGTTCTTTCATTTGGCAAACAGTAAGGTTGTGTTTGTTGTTTAGTTGTAAATTTCGTATGGAGTGGCGTAACGAGAAGACCATGCTTATTGAAAAATATCAGTCACACTCTGGATTTTAGGGTACTAAGCATACAAACAGAAACAAAAACTACGATGCCTCGAATGGTATTGTCAATGTATACATAAACAGGGTATTGTATTTAGTTTGGAAACGGAGAGGGGGAAGCGATACCTTTCGGGCATATCAATCAATCAATCAATCTATTTATTGGTCTATAAGAATGATATACATGACATTAGACAGGTCAAAGGTAAAGTCTATATCTAAAGTAAATGAATTAAAATACAAACAGAACAGACGATAGTACAGAAAAGTAAAAAATAGGTAATACAAAAAAAAATAAACACGATTACAACAATTATTCATACTAACAACAAGTAAATAACATATTGCAGGACAACTCGCCGAGGCTAGATAAAAAAAAATAAATAAACATGTACATACATATATCAATATTAATAAATTAGATGTTCAGATCTAGAAATTCTTGATATGAATAGAAGGCGTGGTTCAGAAGAAACACTTTCAGTTTATTTCTAAATGTTGTAAAAGTCGCAGCTTCTTTGATGTTTGCAGGCAGGCGGTTATACACCTTTACGCATGAATAATAAGGTGACCTCTCATAAGATGATGTTGAGTGATTCGGAATAACAAGATCGGCCCTATTTCTGGTTGGGTACTGATGCACTTGGTCATTTCTGATAAAGTTGGCTTTGTTTTTATATGCATATATGGCACGTTTCATGATGTAGATCGATGGTACTGTTAAATTTTTTTGACTTTTAAAGATTGGTCTGCAAGAATCCAGCTGTTTAAGGCCGAAGATTAAGCATATGATACGTTTCTGAAGGATAAGGATCCTGGATACACCCACTGCTTGGCCCCAGAGTATGGTATTGTAGTTCAGGTGGCTATGAACAAGAGCATAATAAGTGACCATTAGTGTAGAGAATGGTAGTGTTGTTTTTAGTTTAAGCAGAGCATAATAGGCTTTGTTTAATCTTGAGCATACGTGGTCCAGCTGAGGCTCCCAGGTAAGTTTCGAATCCAAGTAGGTACCCAAGAACTTTACCTTTGTCTGAGTGTCTTCAGTAGCATCAATTCTAGGCTCTGTTCTATAAAAGTGGGCTTTGACTGTTTTCGACTCATGAGTCGATTTAAGAAACACCAGTTAGTCATGGATTCGCAGACGTTCTTAATTGCATTGTGCATTGCTGCATTATCCTCGGTCGAGACGGCAACACTTGTATCATCAGCAAAGTTGATGGTTAGGCCTGGGAGTGTCAGGTCATTGACAAATAATATAAATAACAGTGGAGCCAGCACTGATCCCTGTGGTGCTCCCATGTCTGTGTGATAAATCTCAGAGTACGAGTTATTTAGTTTTACTAATAACCTCCGTTGCGTTAAGAATGACATTATTATCGAGTGAGCATTTCCTCTAATACCAAGATTATAAAGTTTACAGTTAAGGAAATCAAAATTGAGAGTATCAAAGGCTCTTGTTAAATCAAAGAAGAGTCCCACCACCACTCGCTTCTTGTCAAGCTCCTTGTGGACAAATTCGGCGAAGTGGAATGATGCTGTGTCAGTGGATTTATTGGCACAAAATCCGTGCTGCTCGTTTGATACTATGTTAAAATGATTTAAAAAGTCCATTAATCTGTTACACTTTGGAGAAAATGCTAAGTAGGGAAATTGGTCTATAGTTTTTAATATCTTGGGGATCGCCATTCTTGTGTATAGGAATCACTGTTGCTATTTTAATGGAGAGGGAAAAGTTCCAGTACTGATGGATGTATTTATTAGTGTCATTAAGGACTGTTTTACTTCGTCGCATACTTTCTTTAGTACTTTTGTGGGTATGCCGTCAAAACCAAATGAGTTTTTGTTTTTGAAACCCATTATAGTTTTACCGACCTCGTCGCTTGTTGTTGGTTGTAATAATACAGAGTTCGGCAGTAGGGACTGGACTGTGGGTGATGTAGACATATTACTTACAAAGTGCTCCTGTATCTTTTGTTCCGCTATCGTTGCAAAGTACCGACCAAGCTCATTTGCGATCGTTTGATTATCTGAGGTTAATTTTCCATCTATTTTTATGTTGTATGTTTTATCTCTTCTCTTCCGATTCAATTCACTGTTTATGATATTCCATATGGTTTTTGCTTTGTTTTTAGATTCCTCGATTCTCCTTCCGGTGTATGATGTCTTTGCATAATCTATACTTTTTCGATAGACCTTTTTTCTATTTTTATATTCTTGCATAGGTACCTGGCTCTGTGTTTCCTTTGCTAGATCATGTAGATCTCTCAGACTTTGTTTTTCCTTTCTCAACTCTTCCGTTACCCAGACTGAATTATTCTCTTTCCTGGCAATATTTTTAATAGGGCATGCTTCATTAAAATAGTATAGGAAGGTTTTTAGGAATTCGCCAAACATCTTGTCAACATTGCATGATGTTTCATTGAGGTCCCATGCTGTATGTTTTAACCTATTTTTTAGATCTGACAGGGCTCTTTCGGAGGTAATTCTGATCTCATTAGGCTTTGCTGGGGGTGGCTCTTCAAGAGGTGGAAGGGCTATTTGAAGAAGTAGCAGACGATGATCAGATATGTGTGGCTCTATGACGATGCCTTGTATTTGACCTTGGATATTAGTGGTCATATAATCGATGGATGAACTAGATGTACCCACAGTGGTTGCAGTTGTAAAGACTCGGATTGATTGTCGCTATAGTCTATTAATTGGAAGGATTCAAAGAGATCATTGAGCATTTTGTATTTTTTATATTTTTATTTAAACTATCGATGCTTAGGTCTCCACATAATACCATATTTGGACAGACATTCATTGGAAGCCTGTAAAATAAAAGTTTCTTCATCGCCTGAAGGTGGTCTATACATAGCGACAACAGCTATTTTGCTTCCAGATGTGGTGACCTCCATGCTAAAGCATTCAACCTGCAATTCCTTGGCCATCATTGTGACATTTATCTCCCTGCATGTTAAGGTATCAATTGCATCCATGTATATGTTCACTTCTGCAATAGTATGATTTAAGAACATAGTTCTTTATATTCATAAATGTCATTACCTCCTGAGCACATCATGTCTCCGAAAGACACAAGACGTGGGGATGATGTTCAGCAACAAATAATTCCAGAGCGCTGAGTTTGTTTGCAATATTTTGAATATTCAAGTGAGCTAATATCAAATCTGACGCTGCACATCCAGTTAAGTCTCCACATCTAATTGGGAGCGGCGGGGGTATAAAAAAATTGTTGGCTCACTGTTCTGAGTTGGGTGGATCGCCAAGGGCTCCAGGTCTGTAGCCGAATCTTTTGTTCTAAATCCATTCGGAGGCTCCAAGTCCGTAGACGAATCACCTGCCCATGATCCATCGGAGGCTCCAGGTCTGTTGACAAATCGCCTGCCTGAGGTCCACTCTGAGGATCCAGGTCTATAGATGAAACACCTGCCCTATATCCCTTCTGAGTTGACATTTCTGTCTGGCTTTTATAATTTTTAGCTTTTTTTTTCATGTGGCTTTGATTTTGGTGCCTTGATGTGATATTGATATATGTAATTTAGAACTTCCCACTTCCCCTTATATGTCAGGTTGCCGTCGCTAGTAATCTGGTATGGTTTCAGGACTTTATTGCAATCGATATATTCTAACAAGTCATCATAGCCAATGGCGTTTAGTATTATTCGATTCTGTTTATCAATAAAGTTATTAAGTCCTTTATCATTGGGGTGCTGATAATTATTAAATTTGTATGTTTAGATTTTGTGATTATAGATTTTACATAGCTATGAGTACTAAACTTTCCCCCTTTTGCATTTCCACTTGGCATAAATATAAGGTTATAATCACTTTTATTGAGTTTTTTGGAAAATTCATCATGCATTGATGTAATATCTTCGAAGGTATCGCCATCAAAGTTTTGACAGTTTGTATCATAACCACTTCCTGATATAGTTTTAAAGATTTTCCCCAAATTATAGTTTTTCTTGCCTCCAAGAAGCAATATTTGTGGGTTTCTTGTTTGGTTGTTATTTAAAAGATGTATGGGGCCATGACTGTCTTTGGTATTTTTTCCCATACCCCTTACTGAAAGTTTTATCTCGTCTCGCAGTGACTCCATGCGTTTGAATAACCCGTCCATGTTTTTCTTGAAGTTGGTGTTGGATAAAGAAATTTCGTCCATTTTCTGTTTTAGGTATTCAACGTCTTGATTGCAATTTCTGCTGCCCTCCATTATATTTTCGCTAACAGTATTTTGTTTTAATTTTTGCAACTCAACGAGTAGTTTTGGTTTTTCTCTCTCTAGGTCCTTGATACGATTTGTCAGAGATTCGGTTGTGCTATTTAGAGTAATGATCCTGTCATTCAGCTCCAGAATATTTCTTTAGTGATTAGTTTCACAGTACAAGTTTTTGTTGTATTGTAATATGTTCAACTTCTATTTCGTTTAGGTCATTTTTTAGTTTTTCAATGGCTTCGTTCTTTTTATTACTAATTGTTTTCTTTTCTTCAGACAGTTTTGCTTTATGGCTTTCGTAGTTCTCCCTTGTTTGAGTGTATTTTTGTTGTTCATCAGGTAACTTTTTTATGAGTTGTTTGGACTCACTTTTGAGTTCATTCATGATTATTTCAAATTTATCTTGTTTTTCTTTCATAATAGTTTCAAGGACCTTAATTTCGTCTTTGCTTTTTCTGGACTCTTCCTCCAGTTTAGACTGTAGCATTTTGATTTGTTTTTGTTGTTTTTCGGTGTATTCCACATATTGTCTTTCTGTCTCCTCGGCGTCGCAGTTATAAGATGTTGAAAGTCGTTTTTGTCTATCTATATACTCGTCCTTATCTCTAATTTCAATTTGTAATTCAGTGATAATACCTCTTAGCTCCATCACCAATTCAACCTCACAATCATTCAAGTTTTCCAAGGCTGAGTCCTCGCATTTTTGCTACAATAGATCTTGTCTCCCTTAATGGATACCACGTTCTGTTTTCTATTTATGCAACTTCTGTGATGGATGGTTTGACATGATACACAGTAATAGCAAGTCAAGTCCTTGGTACCGCTACAGCATTTACATGTACCAAAACACTCCTTCCTGTCCATATTGTATTTAGCTTCACTCTACTTCCGTATTGGATGCTCAGTTTGTGTTGTTTAGTTCTCTCTGAGGCTGTATAAAATAATCACAATGCGACAACGTCGCAAATGTTAATTCTAAATGCCCCTGGTTTGATTGGTCTGGCCTTTGCTACCATCGGTACATTATAACCTCAAATCGTGAAGTGACAGTAGATAGATTTTGGCGCCAAACATTCGTTGTTACATATTAAAGGTTTTAATTACCTTTGTGATGCAATCCGCACAAAAATACACATTGTATCATATCAAAAGAGTTTACTTTCTCAGAAATACACAAATTCGTAAAATAAAATAAACTTGAAACGACTTAAATAGGGTCAATTTTCGGACGGATAAATAAACACAATCTATCACGAAAAGCAACGTTGCAACGTAGATAGATAGATACAGATCGATAGATATATATATATTACGTGCCGTTAACAAGTATTCGTTTGTTTTACACATGTCATACCATAAACAAAATATTTCAGAGATTCAACTTAAATCTAACGTACCTGATCAAGATACATTAAAAACTCATAGAATAACAATATTCGTAGATTACAAAAAGAGACTAATATTAACAAGAATATCAAATTAAAAAACAGTTTGCATGGCACAACGGACAACGGGGCCGCCATAAACTGACTTAAAGAGTATAATGGTTGTTTGGCCAATTCCTGCCAAAGAGGTCGTTTAAAAAGTTTTAAGGGCAGGTTTTTGGTTGAATCATCAAGCTCATTATAAAGCCTGACATCCAATGAGTTCCTATCTGATATCCTTAATCTATAACGCGGCGTAGAAATAAATGCGCATGTTGAGTGTTATACCTATGAATATCTGAGTGTAATAAAAAGTTATTTTATTTGTATGCATATCAACAAGACATTGATAAACGTACATAGAATGTACTGTCAACAAACTATACTTCAAGAAGAATAATCTGCAGTGGTCACGATATCCTGCTCCAGCGAGATCACTCCAGCTTCTGGAGAACAAAAACCCTATTTACATGACTACAATTTCGGCAGCATAACTAGCCATACTGTATGAGGGAAAATATAAGTGAGTAGTAGACGCTAATAAGATATTCTTCACCAAGGCAAGGCTGCAGTTGGCTGAACAAAAATATATTTGTTGATAATTTACCACATATCACTTCGACATGGTCCGACCACATTAAGAAATCGTCGAGGGTGATACCAAGCAATTTAACGGATGTGTCTTCTGAGAGTAAAAGGTTACTTGTAAATGTCAGCCTATTTGTTTTATATGTATTCAAACATAGGCTGTTCTGTTTGAACCAATTGGCTGCCTTATTCTCAAGGTGTGCAGAAAGGGCCTGCAATATGTGTGGATTTTTCTGGCGGTTTATGAGTGTGATGTCATCCGCATACAAAACACAGTTATCAGGCAGTACCCACTAATAAAGATCGTTAACATATGTATAGAGAGAAGAGAAAGGGGCCATACCTTACACTTTTAATTTCAGAGTTGATACCAATAATACTAACTAATTGAGGTCTTCTAGTTAAATAAGACTTAAAAAAAAGACAGACACCCCTCGAAAACATTAAAAGTTTTCATAGCTATTTTTCATGATCCACACAGTCAAAAGCCTCGCTGAGATGACAAAGAGTTACTGACACACTCCTACTAGCTTCAAGTCCTTCGACTATGTAGTTAATGAGATCTGATATTGCATCAATGGTTGATCCTGGTTGGAAACCGAATTGTTTTGGCTTAATGATACTAATAGCTTTCAGGAATTTTATAAGTCGGTGTTTCAAGATGATTTCTAGAATTTTTCCCAATATGGGAGTTATGGATATTGGACGATAATTATTTACGTCAGATAGGTCACCTTTTTTGAAAACAGGCACCACTTTACTAACCTTAAAGACAGCAGCAAAAATACCCTGAGAGAAAACGGAATTATAGAGATGAACAAGTGGGGTTACTAGATTATCAACCCAATGTTTTACAATTTTGCAATTTGCTCTTCAAGTGATAGATGTCGACCGAATAAGTACAATTTAATTCTTTTATAACACTTATAACATCAAAAAAGACCACTGGCTCCAAGAAAAGGACATTTATTAAAATGTAAGTTAACTGGTAGGGTGTGATCAAGAGATGGTAGACTTTTTATTATATTTTCTGCAGCAGATACAAAAAAATCAATAACTTGCCTGGCCTAATATCAGAAACTACAGCTGAAGTTTTTTTTTATTTCTTTCGAAATTTACCAGTTTCCAACAGTCCATGTTTTTTGTTGTGGGCATTGTTAATAAAATTGTTATATGCACATCGTTTTGTGTGTCCAACTTCCTGTCTGTACTGCCGCTGAGAGTGTTTAAATGCTTTTTTGACTGCTCGTCTTTTCTATGCTCAGATATTGTTTTCAGGACCATATTATAAGAGAGCTACGTGCTACTCTCGACAGGCTTTCATTAAACCAATTTACAAGTGGGTTTCCAAATTTAGGGTTTTGTTTTTTTTTTCAGTGGAAAATGTAAATTTGTAAGTTACTTGTATATTCAGCCAAAAAGGACGAGCGTCTTTCAGTATCAGTTCGCATAGTAATGTGACCAGTCTAAGTTATTCAAGCACAGATTAAAGTTATTTAAACATCCACAGTAATTCTTCTCTTTCTTTTTGTTGTGTTTTAGGGCTCTGGTTAAAACCAACTGGCCAGTATCTCTCTTTATTCATGATGACAGCGATCGATCAAAAATGTACCGAGATTGAACATATGACTTATATAAACTACAATATTCCTAATATTATGTCTTGTATAAATACCTAATTATCTCATTTCTAATACATACTTTTTTTTTCTTTTTTGTGTCTTTTTTTTTTGTTTTTTCTTTTCTATATTTTTACCACTTTTTTATTATTGTTTTATATATGCTTTCATTATTTTAGTTTTCCAAAGTTTTATGTTTTTATTTATTTGTTTTTATATATATTTTTTTTATTTTTTTTTTCATAAATCAATTTTGACATGCAATATAAATTTATATAGGGCACTTATGTTATTTGTAATAATAAGAGATTTTAGGTTGAATGGAAGAACAACATCATTTAAACTATTGTACAATAAATATAGGCTCTGTGCATGAGACAAACATCCCAAGATACTGTCCGACATCTCCGACATCTCCACATTCGCAATTCTCACTCTCCTGTAAACATATTTTCATTTTATACTTAGGACATAATGACAACGAATCCGGGAGATAGTTCTTATAAAACTTCGGTTTGATATTCCACCAAACCAAGCCTTTTTATTAACTCTTCGAAACATGTTTTTGTATACGTATCCTTTGTTAGTAAGGTTAAAGTTCTCCTGCCAATTTTGGTATAACTGTGATTTGATCAGAGTATGGTATTTTATAATTTGCTACAAAACTTGTGAGGTTTGTCGCATCTTTAGCTAGTTTATCTACAATTTCGTTACCTGTTATACCAATATGAGCCTTGATCCAAACAAGATGTAGGTAAAGTTTTTCCAAATCGTTTTAATATTGTACAGGCATTAATTATTTTTTTAACAATATAATTGGCAGGAATTTTAGAGCTACAATTAGCAATGACCTGTAAGGCACTTTAACTATCAGTAAATATGGTAAAGTGGGTACTTCCTTCATATTCTATACAGTGTAACACAGCTTCCCAAATAGCCCATAATTCTGCAGAGAAAATTGTTCTAAACTGTTTGGAAATGTCTTTATTTTTGTGGAGAAAAGCACACCCTGTTCTACCCTCAATAACCGATCCATCGGTAAATATATGCTCCGAATTTTTATGTATATGATTTAAATCTTTTAGAAAAAGGTATTTCATAATTAGTGGTTCTTGGCTATTATAGTGCTTAATTGGTATTTCGGGTAAATCAAAAAGAAAATTTTCAAACAGCTGAAAGTATGGTGCTATGTCCGAAGAGTAAATATTTTCTTCATTATGGGCTATCCAAGAATAGCTGTTTACAAGTAGGGGCGATTTTGTATGTTTCCAATAAGGGTGGGTAAAATTTAACACTGTTAGTTGATGAATTTTTCCTATTAAATCGCTATTCTTCCAAATAAGTTTCAAGAGGAGCTTGTTAGCTAAATGGTTTCTTCGTAGTGCTAGAGGTGGTTCTCCAGTTTCTGCTTCCATCACTGCAATGGGAGTGCTTTTAAGGTATCCTACACAATGTATTAAACATTTGTTTTTGACTTGTTCAATTTTATTAAGGTGGGTATTAGCGGCTGAACCATACAATTGGCTTGCGTAGTCCAAGATTGATCTAACATACGCTTTGTAAAACATTAAATATATGTTTGGATCAGCTCCCCATTTCTTGTGATTAAATACCCTTAAAATGTTAATTCCATTTTCAGCTCGCTTGATAAGATAATTAATGTGGTCTTTCCATAACATCTTTTTATCAAGGAAAATTCCAAAATATGTGACAGTACTTTTACATGAAATCTGAAGACCTGACATTTCCGTTACATTGGGTAGGTTCGCTCTTTCCTTTGTAAATGTGCATAACGATGTTTTTTCCAGGGAGATGCTTAAACCATTTGTATTAAACCACTCTAGGGTTTTTGTAAACTTATCTTCTATTTTATTTTTACAATCTCCTATTGACTTATCATTTGAAAAAATACAGACATCATCTTCAAATTGAAGAATTTACACACTGTTATCAAAAATATTTTCGAGGTCGTAAGTATAAATTATGTATAGAATGGGACTAAGTATTCCTCCTTGCGATAACCCAACTTGAGCAAGTCTTGGCTCTGTTAGACCGTGAGTTGTTCTTAAGAAAACCGAGCGACTGCTATACAGGGTGCTACAAATTCGTTTCTTTGTATGGGTATTTCGAAAACCGTAAGAGATACGAGGTCGGTTAAATTGGGGCAAAGTTGCGCGACTTAAGGGTGATTGACATGATTTTCCTGCCTTTGTTTGGAGAGATAAAGTAAAATAAATGTCACTTTCTTATTGCCACTTTTTCTCCTCTACAAGCTGGCGATATCAAATTTTAAATCTGACGTTTCGCTCTCGGGCCCTTACATTTTTTACGGACTGGATTTTTTATCTAATTTTTAAAGAGCCTTTGGTCTCCCAAAACCAACGATGTATCACACTTGTCCGATAGTGGTAACAAATATTGCCATATGTGAAATCGGGTAAGAAAAGATCGCGCCATCTCTGTCTAACACATTATCTCTTATGGAAACAAATCTAGATTTGTTGATTTATTGACAAGTGCGATACATCATTGGTTTTGGAAGACCAAATGCTTTTTAAAAAGTAGATAAAAATTCCAAGTCCGTATTTAAAAACATGAAGTTGATGAAGAGGGTCCGAAAGCGAAACGTCGGATTTAAAATTTGATACCGCCAGCTTGTAGAGAAGAAAAAGTTGCAATAAGAATGTGACATTTATTTTACTTTATCTCTTCAAACAAAGGCAGGAAAAAATAAAAATAAAATAAATGATTTTCGGTTTTTTTACGGATATCTTCGGAAGTAGACGGAATTTTCTAAATTTCTCGACGGCATATCATTCACCCTTAAATTGCGCAACTTTGCCTCAATTTAACCGACCTCGTATCTCTTTCGGTTTTCGAGATACCCATACAAAGAAACGAAGTTGTAGCACCCTGTATAGCGAAAAAATAGTATGAACTAGTCTTTCAGGAAACCCAATCTGTAACATATTCTTAACGAGAATGTCGTATTTAACATTATGTCTAAAAATAATGCTGAAGTGCTTCGGTTTTCGGTAAGTCCTAGTTGAATTTCTGTGACCAGGTAAGTTATTGCTTCCATGGCAGAGTTGTCTCTTCTAAACCCTTTTTGAGTAACTGGCATTTTTTGTTTGATTCCATCCAGAACTCAATCCTATTTTTTAGCATTCTTTCATATGTTTTTAACATGTAAGAAGCAAGAGCAATTGGTCGATATGAGTTGGATTGGTATTTCGGTTTTCCAGGTTTCAAAATTGGGATTAGGATATATTCCTTCCAGTCTGAAGGAATAGGCATGTTTCCTTTTAATATTTTATTAAAAATGTCGAGAAGATTTTTTTGCCACTGTAAGATTTGATAACATGGAGTATTGTATGTCATCTTTTCCCGGGGCAGTGTTATTGTTATTTTTTAAAGCTTTATTCAAATCCTCCACCTTAAAAGGGTTGCATAAATAATGATCATCTGATTCCGTATTTTCTTTCGAAATTGGATATTTATTCATCACATAGTGAGGTGTGAAAGTGAGCATGTTAAAGTTTTCTATCCATGGGTCTTCTAGGGTTATGGGTATTACATTTTCTTTTTTCCGATGTTTAAAACTATTTACTTTTTCCAAACCTCTTTACTTGGAGTGTTACTATTTAAAGATGAGCAGTAATTTCGCCATTTTTTTCTTTTTTCTTCTTTAATAATTTTTTTTGCTAGGGCATCAGCTTTTTTATAGTTTAATAAATTATTTAGGTTAGGATTTTGTTTATAAATACAAAATTTTTCTTTTCTAATTGCTGCTATTTCGTCGCATTTTTCATTCCACCAAAACTTACCCTTCCATTCTTTATTGTTATTAAATTTAGGAACACTGTTTTCAAGAACATTATGTAATGTTCTTGTAAAGCCATTAAATTCGATATTATCTTGAGAAGAAAATTCATCAAGGCATGCGATATAAAATAGATCCCAATTGGCTTTCTTCGCATTCCATTTTTTTGTATTTTTACTTACGATATGTTTTGGTGAAATATTACATGTTATTTTTATCGGTGTATGGTCCGAACCAAAAGTATCGTCCATGGTGCTCCATTCTGTCAATGGCTGAAAACATGGGGATGTTAGAGACAAATCTATTGCGGAGTTTACGCCCCCCGATGGGCTAAATCGCGTATGAGATCCATCGTTTAGAAAAATTATATTACTTAAATCTGTTGCATCCAACAAGGTTTTACCGTAAATATCATTGTCCATACATCCCCATGCCCATGCTAAATGATGAGCGTTAAAATCCCCACCAATTAAAAAAGGTCTTTTAATACTCGTAAAAAAACGATGACCAAGTCTGGATACTTATTTTGTTTGAGGTTTTATATAAACTGACAGAAGAGTTAAATCTGAGCTGCTTTGCATTTTTATTTTTACACCTACATAATAATATATTATTGTATACAGGCCCCATAATCTCAGTACATTTTATGTTTGATTTAATCAATATTGCAACTCCTCCCTTGCCATCCTGACGATCATTACGAACTACATTATAACCAGAAAAAGAGACATACTTGCCTGGCTTAAATCAAGTCTCAGATAAAAGGGCAATGTGAGTATTATTTTGGGCTAAAATGTATTCTAGACTATTTTTATTTGCAATTGCCGATCGGCAATTCCACTGACATACATTTAATTGGTTCATTGCAAATTTAATACTATTGGTTTAAAAATCAATAATTTATTTAGCCCTTAAACCAAATTATAAATCCTTTAATAATTGGTATTTGTAGGATACTGAACTTTATTTATTATTTTCTTTTAACTTTATGTTAATAAGATTAGCCAGTTCTAATTTATTTATATTATATAGTTGATTTTCTTTTAACACATCTAATATTGTAATTACTAACTCCACTATGGTATTTACATTGCTTAGATCTATATGATCCTGACCTATTTCAGAAGTGTCATGACGAGCTACGCCGCGCCGGCTTGGTACACTTGGTCATTTAAAATAGAGCCTGAGCTCTGAGAAAAATTGAATTTGGATAGTATTTTGTTATGTTCTTGCAGAATTGGATTGGGAGAACTAGGTCGAGCTCTTTTGGGAGCTACTTTTTGCTGAGTAAAATAATTAGATTTTTGTTGGTTGGGAGAGTTTTTGACCAATTATTAATTAATTATTAATTATTTTATCCAATTCACTCAAGTCTACATTGGTACTACTGTTTTTTGATAATGCATTAGCATAGCTTTGCTTCGGAAAATGCTTTTCCGCGTCCATATAGGACATATTTTGCTCCGCCATAGCTTTTTTTATTTGTTTTTGTCTCGAGAATTCAGAACACATTTGTATAATGCTTTTTTTCGCAGTAAAAACAATTAATCTCTTTTTCTTCCTTACAGTTATCAAGAATGTGATCCCCCTTACATTTAAGACATCTTGTTTTGCTTTTGCATTGTTTGCTTGAATGGCCGTATCTAAAATAATTATAGCATAAAATTACTTTTTTCTACAGCCGCGCGCAAAATAACTAATTACTAAATTGAAATGAAATCGCAAAATAGACGAATGCCGTGGATACTTATTTGCGCTCTAGCGCGAACATGGAAAAGAAAATTCTCACTTTTCCCGTCGAGTGTGCTATGAATGGTCATGGAAACCGAAGATAAATAAATGACAGTCGTGCGTTTGTAACAGTTTGTTGCTGGCAATCCTGTTCTATGCCCGAAGCCCGAGTATAATATGTCAAAACTGACAGTCATTTGCAAATTTCAGAATAAGTATTGAGAACAATGTGCATTTAATTTTTAAAAATGCGGCTGTAGAAAAAGTTCTGTGTGTTTTTCGAGCGCAAAGTAAGATTGCCGTTTTCGAAAGATTACTGCGCTCCGCTACGCGTCGCGCAGTAACATTCTTTCTCAAGCGGCAATCCATTACTTTGCGCTCTAAATACACAAATAACTATTTTCTTCAAACGTCAGTAAATTCGTCATTACTCGACTGTGTAGGCGGCCGTGAAGTTTCGTTTTTCCTCCGCCGGAGCTTTACTTTTCACTTTTCCGCCGGCGGAGGTAAAAGTGTTGTCATAGCAACATAGATACTTATTAAACTAAAATTTGTATTTATCACTCAATTTGTCCACTGCATTTCTAAAAATCACTAATTTAGGAACAAATTGGTTATTATTTAATCGAACTTACTCAATAACTGCTTATCAATACGGAATTAAAAGGCAATCGGAGACGCAAATTTAAAAAAATTATTATTTTCTTCAAACGTCAGTAAATCCGTCATTACTCGACTGTGTAGGCGGCCGTGAAGTTTCGTTTTTCCTCCGCCGGAGCTTTACTTTTCACTTTTCCGCCGGCGGAGGTAAAAGTGTTGTCATAGCAACATAGATACAATACAAACAGACAACAAAATAAACGTCAACAACTCAAGATTTATTAAACTACAATTTGTATTTATCACTCAATTTGTGACTGCATTTCTAAAAATCACTAATTTAGGAACAAATTGGTTATTATTTAATCGAACTTACTCAATAACTGCTTATCAATACGGAATTAAAACGCAATCGGAGACGCATCTTAAAAAAATAATTATTGTTGACAGTGTCCACTGACAGCTTTATGTTATATACATTATATTCACCGACACCGGTCTAAGCAAGGCCACCTACGACCGTGGTCTAAGCAGCCTTGCGAACCCATTTATCTTTAATAATAATTAGATATTATTACTATTAAAAAGAGATGTTTTTGCATTAATTTGTCGACATTTGAAGAAAAAACAGCATATTTTATTTGGAGGAAAAGTTACTTTTCATGGCTTGCTCTCTATTACCAACCTCACTCCGTTCGGCTGTTAAACACGAGCGCGCCATGAAAAGTATCACTTTTCCTCCATATAAAATAATATACTATTGTTGACAGTGTCCACTGACAGCTTTATGTTACATTACTATAGCAACAACCTGTGCCTATTCACCGACACCGATCTAAGCCGCCTTGCGAACCCACATCTTTAATAATAATTATTATTACTATTAAAAAGAGATGTTTTTGCATTAATTTGTCGACATCTGAAGAAAAAACAGCATATTTTATTTGGAGGAAAAGTTACTTTTCATGGCTTGCTCTCTATTACCACCCTCACTTCGTTCGGTTGTTAAACACGAGCGCGCCATGAAAAGTATCACTTTTCCTCCATATAAAATAATATACTATTTATATAAATGGCGATACCTGTGACCTAACGTGGCCGATAACTACGTATTTTGGAAGATTTTGGCATCTAAAAGAAACTATAACCGACTTAGTGTTGATAAGTTTTTTTTGAAGTGAAAACTTCTTTAGCGGCGTTGTGCACTTTTTTGGGATGGGTTAAAAATGTTAAACTCACGTCAGGACACGTGGCCTGATCGTCAGGACACGTGGCCTGATCGAAAAAACGTAAGACGGAGGGAGACCGCCAGCTCGCGATCGTTTCGGCATGAAGATGTAGACGGAGTAAAATGAATGAAGATTCTGTTCCAAATCTGGACGTCGTAGTAACAAAGTTTTTTGGCCGTAGCTCTGCAACGGTGCGTCGGAGCGAAATTCTGAGCTCGACAGGGTCCCCTTACGTGGACCCTACGGGAAGAGAAAAAAATTCACCCCATCCCAATTTTTTTTTGACAATTAGAGGGGATAAATTGACAAAAAGGGAGAACGACGCTCGAAAAGAGGGGGGAGGGAAAAGCGTTTTGCGGCGAAAAAAAGAGAAGGAGTTGAGCTACAAGATCTGGGATGGCAAAAATGGAAAGAGCAAAAAAAATGCGGTACTTTGAAAAAAAAATCGAAAATTTTGGAAATAAAAATTTTTTTTTTCGTTTTTTTGATATTGAATTCCGGGAGAAAGGGATGAGGTAGGGGGTCTTGTAATAGTTCTGAAGTGTTAAATTTTTTATGTAATATAAATTATCATGTTTGTGTACGATAGCGCAATAAATGAATATTGTATTTTACCACATAAATGATAGTACTTTTATACCAATAAATAAAGCAATTCGTGCGAAATTATTCCCTAACAATTCCAAAATATTCAAAAATGCACAACGTTAATGTTGAAGTTTTCACTTCTGCCGGCACTCCCGGAGAGCAACCCGCTCTTTTTCTTTTGTTTCTCTTTCAATAACATTTTTTTTTAATTCTATTTACTGCTTGAACTTCGAATTTGCACAGATAATCAAACATTTTTATTTTATTTTTTATGGTTTCGTCCTGTACATCTGTCTCTATGGGGATTACCCCTTGTCTAACCAACAAATATTTCGGAATGTATGCTTCCAAATTATATCTTCCTAGTTCTTTTGATTCGACTAATTTATTTGCCGATAGTCGGTCTTTGAAAATAACTCTCACCCTATTTTTTCCGACGGAGCTGATTTCTCTTATTTTATTAAGTTCTGGATGTGTGGAATATACTATATCATTAACTTTGATTGCGTTTAGCTTACCTCTGAAATCTGCTGAAGTATTTTCAATTAGGACCTGATATGGTCCGGAATCTAAATTATTATAAAGATACTTTCATTTTTCAGATTTTTTACCCTTTTCGTTAATTAAATTCACATTAGGTGTTTCTTTTCACTCCCAATACTACCTGTTGAAGCCCCTGTTTGGCCTAAAGCGGGGGGCAAGCCCCCGCTATCGACATCCATAACAATAATCCAAATAAGAATTTGCACTTAAATTGTTTATTTTCGATCGCCTCAAGCCGAAAAAAAAATCACTGATAAGCCGCGACAAATACTCGGGTATATACCGTCGCCGTCGTACCGATACGGAAACCAGCTTCGAACTCAATTCTTCTCTTCTCTTGTAAGTTATGTATTTTTTTTTACTTGAGAAGCTCAAATTGTAACATTATATTCTGGGCACAATGGTCTGGAAGACAGTGGTCTATTACAGAGCGGTTGTATGAAGAATTATCTAAATTTATTAAGATGTTATCAGTACAAGTTTTACTTGTATTGGTCGCACTTGTGTAATCATTAATTGTAGGTTTAATTCCAAAAGGTGACATTAAACAGGTTAGGTCCTGCAGTTGCAACGTATTACAGCGAAAATCAGTATTGAAGTATCCGGTTATCACTACATTCCAATATTTTATGCTAATGTAAGTAAGCAGTGCCTCAAACTGTTCCAAAAATCACTAAAACTAGATTTACCTGTTCTATAGCAGGTTATAAAGATGCTCTATCTCCACACCGCAGCATTCCAAAGAAAGTTCCGAGTTGCCTGCCTTCAGATCTACAGGGTTAAAAGAACTCACAAGATTCTCGCGTATAAACATGGCAACCCTCCATGAATATGATCCAATCTGCAAAACCAAGAACATAATTTAAAATTAGGTAATCTAACTAATTTGAGCTGATCCTCCCTCATTCGACCTCAGAGAGGCATACAACTTCAGCCTTAAAATTTGCATACGCAGAAAGTGTATACACTTCAAAATGGTTTGCTTACAATATGATACTGTTCTTGAAGGACAATAATAGTCCCCGTCACACGCAGGATGCGGAAATCGGGGTAAGTTACTAAAATGCTGGCTATAATAAACGGCACAAGCGATATTTTATAGTTAAATTAAAGTCGATTTTAAGGTCAAACAAAATTAGATTTCGGAATTAGCTATTCACGAAACTGTAGTTTGATATGTTGTTTCTATGCCAGATTTAACATTTGCCTTATACAGAGTGTGAAAATTTTATCAAATCTAATTTCGACTGAAAATCAACATTTTTTGGAGAAAAAAAATTTAAAAAAATATTGGTTAAATGCACAAAAATAATGTTGGCATTCAAAAACTCTTCAATTTTATATCATTTTATTATAGCATAATTGTATTCAATCTTATATATGCTTCATACTTGGTGACTTTCAATTAATTTGCTATCTGTTTAATTATATAGATACGGCGTTAGTCCTTCAACTTACCAAGTTTTTTAAATCCTAATTGATCCAATTACGAAATTTAATAGTTATGATTATCTCATGATTGTTACAAGCGTTCATTTTCACTGGCCAATTAACAGACGATTTTTTCCTACATTTATACTCTACGCATAAAGCCTAAGGGCCCTAGTTAATCTCTTACTACGCTACTGTTAAAGTCTAACTTCACAGGACGAGCAACCGTATAGAACCAGTTATTTTAGAACCAGTATCTGAAGAGTGGCCACTTTTTATTTTCTTTGCCGGAGAATAATATTTTTTGAATAATTGCGTTTGTGAAGGCAAGAAACGTAATCTCTCACCAACTTGACTTGCCTTTCGATAAATGGCAATAGGGGCATTATACGGGGTGTTCGAAAAGTCTTAGTATAGACTATTATTTCTGAAATTGGTGAAGTAAAAGCAATCAAGTTCTGAAATGAACTGTTTAGCATACTTTAACTTGGCTACCTCTATGACGTTAGACCAAGGGTTTGAACAAGAAAATCTCAAGTACAGCCCTATATTAAGCACCACCTCATTTTGACGGTTTTGAAAAAAAAAACATTTTAGCAGAAACGAGGTCTCTAAAGTGTGGCAAGTATAACTTGAACAGCGGAAAGAATGCGGACAAAAAATTGGCGATGTTGTCGAGTAACTTTAATATTTTTTGAGAATTAATATTTATACCTATTATTTAGATAAACACATAATTTAATATACCTATTAACTCATTGAAAATAACTGGCAACTGAAACTTAACTATTACTTCAACTTTAATTCATAATCTATTTTACACATTATCAATTTAAATAAATTTGCGACATTTATATCTATTTGCCCGATACATCCGGCAACAGGTGCGACAAGTTCCCCTCGTCCTCGTGACAAAGTGCATCAAGGCGATTGGCTGCAAGCCATTTTTCCTCGCTTCGCTCCTCAAACGTCGCTGTTCCAAATAAGTTTGCCACACTTTATGTTAACTAGAATTTGGAAAAGCAAGGTATTATTTGAATTATTATTACCCTATTCAAGATAAAAATTCCAAATGTTGTCGTTAAATAAAAATAGTCAAAACTGTTTACATATTGCTCCAATTTTTTTATTTGCTCAAATGGGACATCATTAGGTTGTTGTCAGTGATAAGGTTCGCACACTATTTCACGGCCTATATTTACTAGCTATTATGTATTTAGGACAAACATGAATAATTATTATTCTTTGCCCTGTCACTAAGCATTCTACGTCATCGAATTTATCGTCCATTAGAATGCTCAGTACGAAGGAATGCTTGGAATAAAAATTGACTGAAAACGGGATGGTACGTAGTTTTCATCATCTTCTTCGATAGCAGCTACAATTTTGTAGACCCAACAGCTCGTGTCAAGAAGAATATTATAATTAAAATTGGAACCAGAAGGGTTTTACTTCGTTTCCTTGCTTGCGTTTTTATAAGCTTTTTCAACCAAAAAATCAAACTGCATATTATTTTCTTTAATTTCATTGAGTTAAGAATTTAAGTTATTTTTTTGCTTGCCTATCTAAAGACTTTATTTCTTCGACTTCTATAACTCTTATATCGTATGCATACCAAATTTCCTGCAAAATCTGTAATCTATACTCTTTCCTTTCATTGCACCAGTGATATAAAATTCCTGCCAATTTCCTGTTAAGTTTTTTTTTATTTTGTAATTTACCGTATATAGATTTATGTACAAAACAATGGAATGGAACATTTATTTTCCAAGAAAAAATATTCTTGATTGGAGCTGGTGCTAGAAGAACAACTACTTTTACGGACAACACGTTGCACAGTGACAAAAAATTATAAAAACATTCGAGTTAAAAATGGAATTAAAGTTTTAAATTTCATTAAAGTTGGGGTATGCATGCATCGCCAATTTCCTGCAAACTCCATACAGCACTGATGAGTATTTAAAATTTCTGCCATTTTATTGTTAATGCATTTTTGCTTCATAATAAAACTGCCAAAGCATTACAAAACAGATGCAAGATAGAAACTTTTTATTGTTAATTTCAAACAAAACTCTTAGTCTTAGTCTAGTTCATGGAAGAGAAACTGCTTGTGGCAAAAAAAAACGTATTACACAGTAACAAGAAAGTAGTTTGTAGTTTTAACATTAAATGTGGAATAACATTAAAGGCAAGGCTTAGGGTAGGGTGTACAAAAGAGAAGACTATGGTAGGTTCTTTTGTGAAGGTTCTTTTGAAGGGATAGGTGAATTAGCACCGTCCATTCATCTACAAAAAGTGCTGTCCAAGGAGTACTCAAATGAAATCGGCCTACTAAAGAATAGAGCCCAAGTCACCTATGCTGAGACACATGAAGAAAGTCTAAGGATTCTTCTAGAAACACACTTTCCCGGGTCAAGCATAATTGCCAAAGAAGAGCTGGCACAAGAAGATGAGCCCATTGAAACTGCTCAGCGGCCTACAAAAAGGTCTAGCCAACAAAATATTTACAAAATACACAATCAGATGGGCGATAGATAGCTTTAAACCCTATAAATCCCCGGGAGTAGGAACCAAAGTCTTACCGCCCATTAGCTTAGCCTCCTTCCTTCTTAAAACGACGGAAAAGATTATCGATAGGCACGTAAGAAGTAAGTTCCTTTCCACTGCATGCAAAACAATTCGCATAACAACCATCGAAGTCTACCACCCATGCTCTTCAAAACCTTGTCCGCGATATAGAGAAGGCACTGGCTGAAAAAGAAGTAGTGCTATTCTAGGCATACGGGGTGCATTTGACCACACCTCACATGAATCCATTAAGCGCGCCATAACCCACAGGGGAACCAACCACTACACAATGGATAAAATCCATGCTAGCCAGCCGTGAAGTCACCGCGACCATTGGAGAAATAGCCGTCACAGTCAAAGTAATAAAGAGATGCCCCCAAGGAGGGGTCCTATCGCCCATGCTTTGGTCTCTGGTTGCTGAAGTTCTACTGGTAAGACTGACTGAAGCAGGCTTTGAAGTCCAAGGTTATGCAGATGGCCTAGTTATAAGAGGTAAGCATGACAACGTTCTCTCAGAACGTATGCAAAGTGCACTCAACTTTGTCAGCACATGGTTTACACAAGAACGATTAAATGTTTACCCAAGCAAAACCGTAGTGATCCCATTCACAAAAAGAAGGAAACTGAACCTTAAAGCACCCACTTTGGGAGGGACAACGGTAGAGCTTTCAAATGAGGTTAAGTATCTTGGCATCGTTCTTGATCGGAAACTAACCTGGAACTCACGCCTGAAAAGAACTATCAAAAAAGCAACGGCAGCGCTTTGGACCTGTCGACGACTCTTTAGTAAAACATCAGTCCTCCTAAAATCTTCCATCATCTGGTGGTCCTATAACACTGTAAAGCGTATTATAACCTACGCCTGCTTAGTGTGGTGGGTAAAAACAAAGGAAATAACAACACAGCGAAAGCTAACAAGAGTACAAAGGCTCGCCTCTCTGGGTGTAACAGGGACTATGAAAACGTGCCCCACAACAGCTCTGGAAACCCTAGTTGACCTCCTTCCGCTGCACATATGCATAGAAAAGTAGACCTGGTCCAGTGCGCATAGAGTCACTCAGACACAAAAACTGAAGTCAGGAAACTTGACTGGTCACCTAACGTTTTGGAGGACATCCAGATAGAGGCGATGGCTAAACCAACCGATACAATGGAAACAAAACTTCATTTTGATCGCTCCAGTGAAATGGTAATTGAAGATCGCAATACTACAGGAGAAAGACTAAAACAACTAAAGAGGGGATCACTTGTCTGGTACACAGATGGATCAAAGATGAAAGAATGAGTGGGATCCGGAGTTTACGGACTTAGGTATCGAATCTATGCACCTTTCGGAAACACTCCCACAATCTTTCAAGCAGAACTAAACGCTATCAATATAGCCATCTCTGAATGTGCGAAAAAAGGCCTAAGAAGTGCAAAGATCTATATCAGCAGAATCAACTCCCGGCTAGTGTGGGATTGTCGGATGGCTGCAGAACAAATGGCAAACAGAAACAGACTCACCCTAATGTGGTTACCAGGGCACGAGAGTGTGGAAGGCAACGAAGCCGCAGACCAGCTTGCACGGAATGGTGTGCACAGACTGCCTTTTGCCGGCCTGAACCATTCTGTGGCATCACTAGAGGGCACGTAATGATTAAACTCAGAAATTGAGAAAAAAATGCGGAAAGAGTAATGTGTCTCTTTCCGCGAATTCACCTGGGCAGAGACAGACCAAAAGACTCATCTCTCACTCGCCTAACTGCTCAAAAGATACAAAAAAAAATGAGATAAAACTGGTGGTAGACCTTCTCACTGGGCATGGCCCCTTGAGGTACCACCTCAAGAAAATGTGGAAAACCACTGACGAACAATGCAGATTCTGCCAAACTATAGCTGAAATGTCAGAACATACTCTGCGAATGTCCGGCACTGGCTCGCCGAAGGTTGAGGCATCTCGAAAATGCTCTTGTGGCATCTGGAGATCTACAAAAGCTCAACCATTGAAATATTCTGAAGTTTTCTAAAGAGATAGGAATATTCGTGTAAAATAGAAGGGTATACACAAAAGATCAATTATTGTGGTCGACGTGTTGAAGGGCAAATCTTGCCGAGCGACCCCTCTACCATACCATACCATACCATGGTATCGCCCTGTCCTAAATTTGAGCTTGAACTTGGAAAATATTATGTAAACATTAAAGATGCATTATAAAAAACGCGAGCAGTAAACGCAAGCGATTATAAACCTTATACGTGCAAAGATTAGCACATTTTATTATATAAATACGCTAGCCAATCATCAGTTCAGTTCGGCAGACTTTGTTTCTCACCTAAACCAGTTCCTTGCTGGGCACTTGTTCTTAGGGTCCTAACCTGCAACTTTATTTTCTACCCAAACCTAAGTTTCGCAAAGCACATGTTCGTGCACTTGGGGGTTGTCTACCTACAACAGTAGTAAAGGTCGAATCTACCATAACTTTGTCAAAGTTCTGGGAAAGATAATTTTCAAAGTAGAATCTGTCAAGTAGTTAAAATGCAGTGTAAACTTTAAGTGTACTTAAGACAAAGCTAACCATAAATAAAACACAACACAACTCTTAAGAAAACTATGTTATAAAACAGTGACCAGACCTATAAACAATTCAAAAATATACCTCAATCGAAAGGACATGCGGACCTTAGTAATCGTGTATAGCGTAAACTCATTAAGTTTCTGACCTATAGACATTGGTATTGTTTTCCCATTAAGTATTTGACCAATTGACGTTGTTATTGTTTTTAACTAAAGTCCTTTCTTTATCATCTCTTCTCACCTGACGTGGATCGATCCCGAATCTGAGCTATATATCCGCACACCACCTAAAGTGGCGTCACGGCGTACAGGTCGTAAAACAGTGAAAGACCTACAAATGTTCTGTATCCCAGATTCAGCAAAAATATTCGAAACTAACTATAATTAAGCATACTGAGACGAACGTGCTAGGTGCTTCACCAACCCCGCCTAACACAAAACCAAAATTAACCCAAACTAACAAAATAAGCGCACTACGCGTGATACTCTCTTAACTAATCCAAGTGAACCAAACAAGGGTTTGTCTCTCTTACTTTTGGTCGTCACAAAATTAACGTCTTACATAACTCACTAACGAATTATTATTATTATTTATTATTTTAATAAGCACAAAGTACCTAGTTCTGAATCACCATCTACCTATAAAATGTTGGCTGACTGTATCCAACAAGATACCGTATTTTAGAACTGAACAGAAATTACACTTGGCAACACGATTCTTGGTGCTAAGCTAAGCACTCGCGTCTACCTACAGCAATATTTCGACCTTTAGACCTGCGCATTTGACAGCAGCCCGGCGCGGCGTTGTCCTTCTAATATTTCACTTCACCATGGCCCTCCGCTCTCTTCGCTCGCTACGAGGGCGCAACCAAACAAAACTAACCCAAACTAACTCAAGGCAATGCCCAAAATCAAGAAAAAACAACTTTGAAAAATCGGTGAGTTAGCCCGTACGCATGCCTGACGGCTCAAAATTGTTGTAGGTAGACCCTATCAGCAAGCATGATGGGCAAAAGCAAAATCCTACGCGAACAACAAAAGCTGCCGCGGAGCGACGAAAAATAACACTAACATTGAACACAAATATTAAAAAAACAAACACATGATCCACAATTTTTATTTCAGATATTGTCAAATAATTCTGTGCACTAACGATTAGCATATCCCTGACATTTTAATTCGTGTGACGCTAAAGTGATATATCACCAAGAATTTCTACAATAAGCTTCAAATGAAGACTTTTTAATGAATAAGGTACCTAATTACCATCAATTTTTTTTTAAATAACTGCAAGCTTGTGACACGTTTTTGACAAATAAATTTGTAAGGCTGTTGTTAGTTTTCTATTTCAGTGCATTATTTGAAGGATTATTCTGTAATATAGGCACTGTACTAAATTAATAAATACATAATTTTGCTTCATAATTCAATAATTTTACTTTTAATCCCTAAGGATTAAAAGTTCCACTTTAGTCCCCGAAATCAGGGATTAAAACGGCTACTTTAAACCCCAAAGTGCATAAAATACATTAAGCTCATCCACATCGTATAAGCTCTTGCAAACAGAAGCTTGTGAGTACAAATGTTCTACCTATATGCGCTACGCACGCTTGTCAATTCTTTGGTTAATTTGGGTTAGTCTGGGTTAGTTTTGGTTAGTATGGATTGGTTTTGGTTAGTATTGGTTATTTAGTAAGTCTGGGTTGGTTTTGCTAAGTTTGGGTTAGTGTTGGTTAGTTTAGGTTAGCTGTGGTTGACTTGTCAAACTAGCAAAACAAGCGCGAGTAGCGCACCGGAAAAGCCTAGTTTTCGGACTGGTAATGAAATATACTATTGTGCATAAAGTACGTGCCAATGATGGTTTTCTTTATTTCCCGTAATTATTTTTCCAAAGTGCATAAAATAGCGTATACACCACAGGACTAAAGTGTGTTTTTTATCCCTCAGCGAACTGTAGCCCTCGCTTCGCTCAGGCTACAAACTTTTCGCCACGGGATGAAAAATACCACTTTAGTCCCTAGGTATATAATATACTATTAGTTGTACTGTCAGGTTTTTGACACTGTGTTTTTATGTTATATTGTCTGTATACTAGTTATACTTTTGATATATGTGCCATTCTTGTTTGCCATTTTAATTATTAACTTTTCCATAATAATAGACTGTAAGTACTTACGTATTGATTTAGTTATTTGAACTAATTTGGGACTAGGCCATAGGTTCTTTTTACAATTTGTCAGCTTTGTCAATGAATTTTGTTCGAGACAATCAAGAATTTTTGAATTTAAATTTGGAAAGAAACATATAAATAAATATGAGATAATATTACTGAGAACATTAGAGTTAGAGATGAAAAGACCATATATTTTTTAACTTTCTTTTTATCAAGGATTTTATTTCAATGTTTTGCTTTGCCTCTTATTAAGCTTTACTTCTCCTACTTCAGTAATACTTCCCTACCTTTAGATCCGCCACAATGTGCATCCCCAACTTTCTGCAAATTCGCTACTATTTCCTCTCGCTACACCACTGCCAGGGTGTTTAAAATTCCTGCCATTTTCCTGCTAAGCCACTTTTATTTTGTAATAAAACCGTATATAGATGTACGCTTTTGTCTCGACGAGCTGGCGTCGTAAATGATATCAAAAAGGCAGCCTGAACTTGACCATCAGAGCTGGTTTCTTGCAACTCTGATATTCTCGACTTTTTATTTATTTGCATCTTATAATAAGAGCTCGAAGGCAATTAGTTACGAGCATTAAAAAATCGAGACAAATTGGTCATGTTGTCAACTTGATAGGCGGGAGTCAGACTCTTTTAATTCTATAGTTTTATCAAGCGATTAAGATGCAAAACTGTAATGGCAGCAGTAGAATAAGGTTTTTTTTTTAAATACATCTAGCCTAGGCCTTATCTAAATATATATAGTTATAAGAATATATGGTATATAGAATAGAGGATGTTTCTAAAAACACGCACTGAGACCTTTATCAAATAGCTATATCTATTAAATTTTGCCACGTTATATATTTAATCGGTGTCCGAAAATGCATAGTTTTCAAGATACAGGGTATCAAACTTTTAATAAAAAAATCAGTTTTTTGTTAATACCTTAAATATGATTTTACTGATTTTGTTGAAATTTGGCAATGTTATCTGTAGTAATAAGGGGCTTATTTAGCCTTAATTAGATTAAAAATATAAAGTCCAGTGGCGTCCCGGGAGGCATCATACCGAATATTATTGACAAAGGAATGTGCGCCACTGACTCTTTTAAACATTTTATGTTTTTTTCGTATTAAGCATCTAAAAATACAACATTTTTGTCTCTTTAATTGTTTTCGTATCTTGTTTCGTTTTCGAGAAAAAAAATAAATACCAGTTTATTACATTTCTTTAGGACACCAAATTCTACATCAAACGCTGTATTAAACTGGTTTTTTTTTTCTCGAAAACGAAACAAGATATGAAAACAATTAAAGAAACAAAAATGTTGTATTTTTAGCTGCTTAATACGAAAAAAATATAAAATGTTTAAAAGAGTCAGTGGCGCACATTTCTTTGTCAATAATATTCGGTATGATGCCTCCCGGGACGCCACTGGACTTTATATTTTTAATCTAATTAAGTCTAAATGAGCCCCTTATTATTACAGATAACACTGCCAAATTACAACAAAATCAGTAAAATCATATTTAAGGTATTAACAAAAAACTGATTTTTTATAAAAAGTTTGACACCCTGTATCTTGAAAACTATGCATTTTCGGACCCATGTTCATATAAAAAAAAAATCATATTTTCTTATGTAGAATCACACCTAAGATTATTGGAACGGTATTCCCGGACACCCTGTACATTTTCCTACTTTATGACCAC
>MU182186.1:436896-448922 GCA_016904865.1 Pissodes strobi | reverse complement strand
ATCATAACTGTGGTTCCAACAAACAAAACACAAAACATCTTAGATGTTTTCAACAGTTATGACAACCACATTCAATTCACAATAGAAACAGAAAATCAAAATGCCGTATCATTTCTAGATACTAAAGTTCAGAGAACTGAAAACAGTATCATAAAACTAGATTGGTACACCAAACCAACATATTCTGGTAGATATATGAATTTTCATTCATATCACACAAAAAAATGAAAATAAATTTAATAATTGGTTTAAGAGAAAGAATGCGGAAAGTATGTCATTCCTCTTACGTAACAAAAAATTTAAAGAAATTAAAAATAATGTTAAAAGAAAATTCTTACCCCGAATGGCTCATTAATAAATTCCTATTTAACTCTATCAATGTAGAATTTAACATAGAACAAAACAATAGAGAAATTGCCCAACAACTTTCCCCAGTACCCAACAACCAAACAAATCTAAACTCTACAAGTTCACCAGATATCACTGCCTTTGATGAAAATAACATAACAAAATACTATTTTTCTTTGCCATACATACAAGAGCTATCACATAAATTAGAAAAAATTCTATCGAAACAAATCAATATTAAAATTTGTGGAAAACATATATTAACAATAGGTAACACCTTTTCCAAGCTCAAGGACAAAGATGAGAATCTGAAGAAGCCCAGTGTAGTATATAAAGTAAGGTGTGATGACTGCAATAGGGATTATATAGGACAAACATCAACTGTTCTACAAGATAGGATAACTAGACAAAAGAGTGACTGTAGACTAGGGAAAAGAACATGTACTTTAGCAGAACATGTAATAGACACTAACCATAATGTAACTTTTCGTAATACAGAAATAATAAGTCAAGAAAACAATAATACCAAAAGACGTTTTCTTGAAATGATAGAAATCCATCTGCATCAAGATTGTCTAAATAAACAAAGGGATATTGAAGATCTAAGTGTCATTTACTCGTATTTATTAACAACTCTCAATACACCACATAGTGAATCAAATGACAACTCAATATCCTCTTCAGAATAAAATTCTTACATAACAAGAGCAACTAAAACTAGATCTCTTATATCCTGTTGGTTATTATATAAAAATCAACTTTAAACTGAATAATTAGATGCAAAATCTTAAGTATTTACATATAGGTATAGTTATATATATTTTTGCAAACCTTCGCCATTTCAAGTAGATAGATTTAAATTAAGCGCCAAAAAATGTCAACAAATCACAGCCTTCAATGTGTCCCCATCAGTAAATAATAAAAATGCGGGAAAAAAACTCAATCTTTATACGAAATCTGTTTTATAGCCATTAGTTAAAATCCATCGGTGCCATGTTTGCGCATAAAATTCAAGTGTTTAAATTTCAAATCTCAATATAAAAATACTCAAACGAGAATAAAAAGCCAAAATGTAAAAACAATGCATAAATCACACACTGAAGACTGATTCAATGTTCAATAACTATATAAGCCAAATTGAAACTCACTTTGCACGTAAGTCATATAATATATAAGTCATAGATAGTAAGAAAATGCATATTATGTACGTACATTTCTAAAATAGTGCTAATACAATAAATATAAACCCATTGAACCATTCCACTCTGTATTGCAGCCTTGATTTCTTTAACATAAAATAACTCAATAAATATAAATTAAATATAAATCTCAATTTAAGAACAGTCTGCTGTAAGTACTCGTCATCCTTGTTCAATGCACTAATAAGAGGCCAACAACCGACAACTATAAAAAATCCATATTTCAAAATGCTATAAATACAAAATTGCAATAACGTCGATAAGCTGTAAGAGGGGTGTCCTGATCGCAGTCCATAACAGTGTTTGCAGTTCCAGAGTTGGAGTTTCTCCGGATATTGAACAAATTTTTGTGGTGGTGGGCACTGGCGGCTGTAAGTATATAGTTGGCAGTGCCTATTTAGGTACCTCCCAGATCTCTTTGAACTGCGTACACAAAATTGGCCGAGAGCATTGATGCGGTCATTGAGGAGTTCCCAGGCCTAAAGTTAACAATCGTAGGTAACTTCAGTCTACCCAACGCACCCAACGCACAACCAACGGTCTGGTGACTACATGGGTTTCCATGGGGAGTGCTTCTGCTCTGGAGGCGGAGTGCACTGAGGTTCTGTTTGATAAGTGTGCATTCCATAACCTCACACAAAGTAACTCAATCAAAAACGTACCTGGTAAACTTTTGGATCTTGTTCTCACCCAGGTTCCCAACATAAGTGCACAGCAGGCTGGGAAACCGCTGTTGCCGGTTGATGCTTACCATCCGACACTGAAAGTCACATTGAATCTCTCCATTAATCATTCCAATGACACGGGCTTGCATGGAGAGGAAGTATATAGAGACTTTAATAGTGCCGATCTAAAAAATATCAATTTATTTTTATCTCATATTGACTGGGATGATATGTTCCTGAAGAGGTCTCTAGATTTTATGATTGATCAATTTTGTAACTTATTGTATCAAGCAATAGAATTGTTTGTGCCTTTAAAAAGATCATCATCGCGCAAGTTTCCTGTTCGGTATTCTCCACAACTATTAATAATAAATAAATAAGAATTAAAAAAAAGGAAATGCATTCCAAATACAAACAGAGTGGTTTACACTGGGATTATCTGGAATTTTCTAGATTGGGGGCTGGCTGTAAGAGACTTTCTCATAAGAAAATTAGAAATTATATTGATTGCACTGAGTATAGCATTATTACTAACCCAAAATCTTTCTGGAATTGTTTTAATGCTAAGCGTGAAACTGTTAGTATTCCATATGAAATGTCTTATAATGTCCTGAAAGGCAATAATGGTCTTGCTATTGCAAATAGTTTTACAGATTTTTTTCACCTAATTATTGTGATGCACAATGCAATATGCCGGACCAAGTTTCAGGCAACAATGTAAATATTTCTAGTATTGGTATTAAGATTTCGGACATCTATGATACGCTGAGTTCTTTGGATTGTAGCTGTGGTCCTGGGCCAGATGGTGTACCACCAAGTTTACTTCGTTATTGTAGTTTTGTCCTTGCGAGACCTCGTTTCACATATTCAATATTTCGTTGAACACTGGTTATCTGCCTTCTGTTTGGAAATCTAGTTTTATCGTACCAATTCATAAATCCGATAATAAAGCCGATGTTAAAAAATATAGGCCTGTGAGCATTTTAAATGTAATTCCTAAGCTCTTTGAAAACATCTTAACTGATTATCTAACCCCTCCCTTGGGTGGCTTGATTGTTGATGAACAGTTTGGCTTTGTGTGTGAAAAATCAACCGAACTTAACTTGATGTCATATGTTGATTATCTGTTGGAGACCTTGGAGTGTGGCGGTGAAGTTCATTCTATCTACACGGATTTCTCCAACGCCTTCGACAGGGTTTACCATGAGCTTTTATTGTCCAAGCTTAAGACAGCAGAAGTCAGCATGGGTTGCTGATTGGTTTCAGAGTTATTTGCAGGGACAGGTGCAGATTGTGAGGTTTCATGGCTTCAGGTCAAACTATATGAGGGCGACATCTGGTGTACTCCAGGGGTCTCATATGGGACCTCTGCTTTTTAACTTGTTCGTGAACGACATCCATACTTATTTTGCATCATCTAACTTTTTATTATTCCCCGGAAAACTGTCTTCTTTTGCCGTCAACTGGTGTGTTCTCAATGGAATGGAGCTAAACACTGCCAAGTATCACCTGATGACTTTTTCTAGATCTCATAATCCTTCAATGTTTCAGTACAAAATTAGGGATACTGCATTAAATCATGTGAACTCCATACGAGACCTTGGTATTTTATTGGATGCTCAGAAGCTCTAAGAATATTGCGATTTGTGTTGCGGTCAGCACAGGATTTCCATAACCCATTGTCTCTCAGATTTCTTCACTATTCATCGATTCGCTCTAATTTGGAATATGCATCTGTTATCTAGAACCCTTGTTATGCAGTACATATTAAGAGCCTTGAGAGTGTTCAGCATAGGATTCTGCGTCAGGTCTCATTTAGAACTTTTCGTGTGTATAGGACTTATGCGGAACTTCAATCATATTTGAGCATACTATCTCTCGAATCACTCCGCAAGCATCGGGGTCTGAAGTTGCTTTATAAAATCTTAGCCATAGCCCACATCTTTTAGCAAAAGTACCCTTATTTGCTCCTCCCAGGACCACGCGTTCTAATAACACCTTTTACCACAACCCAGAACTTTAGCCGTACCTATTACGGGTTGAACTCATTTATGTCACGCCTCCTGAAAAATTTTATGGTAAACTAAAATTTTCTATATTATAGGGTTGGATGTTGGTATTGTTTCATTGGGAACTGTGTTTGGTGTACCCCTGGCCACTCGTTATTTTACTGTCAGTTATATGTCATAGTTTTAAACTCTCTTTTTAATTTTATCAGTCTGAGATATATATTGTATTATTGTAAGTTTATTGTTATAATAGTTTCGACCCGTGAATGAATGAATGAATAATATGTTTAGTGTCCCTCTTAACAAGTAAGAGTGATCATTAATAAGCCTGAACAACTTCAAATCATCGTCAAACATAAGTAGGAGCTTGATACGCCATGCCATGACCTATATTATTGACAAATAATAGAAAAATCAGAGGAGCAAGATTGTTGCCTTGGGGGACACAACTTGCCGCTCAGAACTTGTTAGATTTGTGACCACGAACCTCAACGTATTGCAAACGATCACTCAAGTATGATTCATAAAACAGCACCACGCTATCACTGAAACCCAATTCACCCAGCTTCCACAGCAATATAGAATTATCCACACGATCGAATGCTTTAGAAAAATCGTTGCATATTGTGTCCACTTGAGGCCCATCATTCATTGCTTCGCCTACAGCCAGCTGTTAAGTTGGTGGCACACTTCCGGTCATTGAAGAACCCATGTTGATTTGAAGAAATTATATGTCTAACTTTAAATATAACTATATTTTCATACAAGAACATCTCAAATACCCTTGCAAAAGATGGCAATATAGGCATTTCACTAACATTACCCTTCTTAAAGACCGGAGTTATTCGTGGTTCCTTCCAAACAGTTGGGAATGTATTTAATTGCAGTGAGAGATTGAAAATAAATGACAATGGCGTTAGCAAAGCAGAAGCGCAATCTCACAAGTTAATTAACCAAAAAGTAATTATTTGCTTTTAACAATGAAAATGCCAATATTGGTTGTTATTTTATTTACGAGCGAGTTTCATTAGAATAGAACGCAACTTTAGGTCATACTTCAGTTTACATTTAAAATACATAAAACTTAACATTTACATTTATTAACGTGGCCCATAGTAGAACAACAGCGAATACTTAAACCCTGATTGATCGTAATTATGTACTGGTCAGGATTTGTGGTTAAGAAAAGATCCAGGAGGGCGGCATATTCGCGTCTCTATGAGATCCGAGTTGGTTCGTCTACAAGTTAAGTAAGTCCGCAGCTGATGAAAAATGCTTCAGCTTCTCTACCTTCGGTGTCGATCTTGTTGAGATGTTTGAGCCAGGCAATGAAATCACCCAGAACCGTTATTTCTGAATAGGGGTGATCGACCTGTATTGAATCAATAGGGGTAGCTAGTGTTGTAAAAAAGTTTTTGTAGACTCTATCGCTCGGAGGGCGATAGAGTCAGCATATAACGTCAAGGTTGTTCGGTTCGAGCGTTTCCTCGCGGTGACACGAAAGATCGCTTCGGACAAAAATACATATTCCGAACTTACGTCTAAATCGTAACCACAAATGGCGATTTTGTAACCCAATGCCCACAGTCTGAACAAATAGATGGAAATAGTCGGATTTTAGAAGCCATCACCCCTGAATAGTTGTTACATACCAGTTGCTCACAGGCATTTTTATCCTGTTTCTGAATACAAACTGAATTTTACTTACTAGGCACACAATTACCAGTTAACACATCATATTTAAACAGGAAAAACTGAAAACTTGAGAATTTAATCACGTCGCAATAATAATATAACTTGCGGTTAAAAACGGTAATTCTTGCCGTTTTTAATTAAGTTCTACAAATTTCTACCTATATTAAGTTTGACAATAGTTTACCGTTTCCGTTCCATAAAGAACGTTATGGTAAACGGCCTGCAATTAAACTTACAAAAATAAGTTTTAACAGTCGTTACTTTAAGCTTATGCATCGAACAGACCTACACTTTAAATAACAATTATTGCATATTTTTAAAGTGCTGACGGTATTCAGCATATTTTACTGTACGCTCCAATAGCTTAGTTTGAAGTACCAAGTACGGCCAAATTAAACCCAATTGGTAAATTCCGTTTGATTTTTGAAAGGGTCGCTTTTGTGGTATAATTCAGTGACAGAGAACTAACAATTTTTATTCCTACGGCAATAATACAAGAGTTTTAATGACACACCGCACAGCCTCGATCACACAGTTATTAACTCTAGCCGTTTTTATAATTTTAAGGTTTTTGTAAATATTGCATTTCTCTACCTCAACTTCACTTTTCGCTAATCCAGTACTAAATCGCTCTTAAAAACGCACAATGTTTGGTTCGTCTTTGCTTTATTATTGTCATCTGCCTGACATCGGCATACCACGGGACTTGAAAAATGCAAAATAGTTATAGGACGAAAAATGAGTAATTTACGAGTACCTTAAAGCTACTTTTCGTCCGTGGTACATACAATATTTTATTTCATACTGCATTTAAAATATTCAAATAATCTAATTTTTATTTAAAAAATCATCACGTAGTACGTGGGTTACCATGGAAATTAATTTAGTCTTTTTAACGACTTTTACTTTATTTTATTTTATCGTCCTAGTACTTTAGAGTTCCATTTTTCGTCCTAAAAATTATCCAAAAAATGCATTATTATTGAACAGTATGAATTAAAAATATTTAATTTTCTGTCCCACTTGGTGTTTTCCTGTCATTTACTTAACCGGTGTCGGTGTATTTTTCAAACATGCTTGGCACGCTTATGCCAGACAACGAGACAATAAAGCAAATATTAATCAAACATCAAGTTTTTAATGGTTTTACACAATCGGTTTAGCATTGGCTTGCAGAAAGTTAAAGAAAAGTAGAGAAATGCAAGAATTTACAAAAATGGGATTATCACATAAGGGCAATAAAATAACCTCAAAATTACAAACTCGTCTAGAGTTAATAACTAAGTGAACCAGGCGGACAAAAAAATCATGGAATGCAGCAGCTGACAATTCAGGATGAACTTGGCGGAATTTGCTGTGCTTCATTAAAGCCCCTGTATAATTGCTGTAGCAATAAAAGTTGATACTGAATTATACCAGCAGATTACTTTAATTGAATTTAAATTTAGTAGCCATTTTTTAGGTCGTACCGGTTGATGTGTGGAGCACTTTAATTTTTAAATTATTCAGCCCCAAAACCTTAGATAAAATGTGTTTTGAATAGTTTTGACTGTTATTAAACGACCACATTGAATCAAGCAAAGGAAACCCGTAGATTCTGCAAGTTTTCTATTTAAACAGTATAGTCATCCAAATATAATCAAAATAACTTTAACCCTTAAATAACCATTGTGCGATGCAGACAGCTAAAATTTAGAACTTTTCTTATTTATAATCGTAAACGTAAATGCAATTTATTAAGGAACCATAGTACCAACTTAGTGTGATTTTAGTACACAACAGTGTTTAGACATTTAAGAGATTCCGAGCCAATGCCCATTGAAAGCTCCTCTCTGCCAATATACGTAAATACCTGAAACAGCAAAATCAAACAACTTCTTAAATTTGAACTCTGTATGCTTCACATAGAGTATAAGTACGATTAGCATCAACTCTGCCCGAGGCAGTTAGCAACAACGCAACGAATGGATAGGAACACTGCGAAAATCCAAGAGAAAGGGAAACCACGAAGAGAAGGAATTTGTCTGGTGAAGTGCCGCGTAAAAAAGTCCTGAAGTCGATAGTTGCATCTGATGTACAACGGACGGATGCATACAAGTGCAGAGTTGGATTAGGAGGCGAGAAAAGCTTAAATAATTTACAAGCTAGTTTCTGAAATGAAGTGCGTTCACTGTAAATTATTTTATTAATTAGTAGCAGTTATCTTAAGTAGCATAAAATTATTCAAATAATACCTAAATCCCTTTTAAGAGGAATGTAATAAATATATATGTTTCATGTGTATATATCACTTTTTATTAGCGTAGCATTACCCTTGATTTATTTTGTGTGCCAGTGCAACCTCTTGGGACGCTTTTAAAGGGGTCAAACGAGTAAATCGAGAAATATACATTTTGTGTACATATAACATTGGATTTGGTTGATTTATTTTTACTACTTAAAAACGTACTAACCCGTTCCAAAATTATTCGGTCACGCAGTATAGGGCCTAAGAGATCCGAATTGCTACAGACCAACACTGCTTTTGAAACACTGCACATTTACTGTGATATTTAGATCTTTCAAGTTACGCCATAGTAGTATTTCCTGCTAAAAATAGTAACAAAATTTTGTGAATTATTTGACCGCTACAAGAGATTTGCTATTATGACGAATGTATTTTCAATTATATGCTATATCAGAAATTTACATAACGATCACATTAAATTCGTAAGACAGTAACACATTAAACATCAGGTAAACCGGTAAACACATAGTTTCACAATAATAACTGAAATACCAAAAAGCGCACATTAAAATGAGACTATATTCTTTAAGGTTACTCTCTTATGCGCCTGTTAGTATCTCCACACAAAAAATACCATTTCTACAAAAACGTGGGTAAATAAAAAGGAGGTATTTTGCGGAGCCACACCATCCATCCACCCCTGAAGTACTACCCTCATCCACTTTAAAATGTTAAATAGCAGTACACCACTTGTAACACATTTCTGGAAAGCGTATCAAAAATGCTTTTCAGCGATACCAAAATTAATGAGATTTAAGTACAAAATAAGAGCAAAATTTTGAAAAAATGTTTTAAAATTGGCATTTACAAAATAATAATAAATGATGAAAAAGAATTACAAGCCTAAATTAAAAAAAAAACACTATTGTAGTGCTAAAATTCTCTGTCTTCGCAGTAACGCAAAAACTTTTTTTGACTTTTTTAGCAAAATCTACAATAAAATTTGCATCTTTTAAATAAATCAAAATTTAACGTATTTTCTGTTGTCATCCACTTGTGTCTGCATTTGGTCAGCGAATTTATTTTAATTCGGAAATGGTGTATTCTATGAAAGAACGAGTAGAAATGATTTTTCTTTATAATGGGTATGTGCTATTTGAGAACTAATTTTAATGAAAGACATCTTTACAAAAACGTTAGCCACGTCTACATAAGAGATTTAGTTATAAAATTTCAAGACACTGAATCTGTTGGTAATAAAGAAAAAATAAAAGTAAAAAGAAAATTAAAACAAGCTTTTATTTAAATGCACTAAAAAGAAGAAAATACAATTTTAAGTAAATCAAACCCGTTATTTTGTTACATCTAAATATTTTTATATGATATAAAAATGTTTAATGTAACAAAATAATGGGTTTGATTTACTTAAAATTTTTCTTTTAGTGCATTTAAATAAAAGCTTGTTTTTATTTTTTTTTACTTTCTTTATTTTTTACTTTTTAGTATTATGGAATAACAAAATCATAAATTTAGTAAATATTAAATTTTTAGTTATAAAACTTAGATTCGTAGTCTATAACAAAAGCCATTTTGAATCCGCCATTTTGAATCTCCAAAATCTGATAAAAAATGTATATTCCCTGTCCCTAAAAATCCCCATATACCAATGTTAAACGAAATCGGACATACTTTAAGTAGTGCTCTCACCACTAACCTTTAAAGGGAAGGGGGGAGTGTAAGCAACATCATAGTTTTATATTTTCATTTGAACTACAATCGCATACCAAATTTGAAGCCAATTGGATATGTAGAAGTCAGCTAAAATTGACTTGCAACATTTAACCCAAAATCGGCCATGTTGAATCCGCCATTTTGAATTTTCAAAATCTGATGAAAAATTCAAGTTCCTTGTCCACAAAAACCCCCACATACCAATTTTAAACGCAATCGGACATACTTTAAGTAGTGCCACCTCCCGTACCCTTGAAAGGGGGGAGGTGTAAACTTAACAACATTATAGTATTGTGTTGCCATCGGAACTATAAACGTGTACCAAATTTCAAGTCAATCGGACATTTAGAAATAGTTCTAATTCAGCTTGCAAGATTTGATTACAGGCAGACAGACAGACAGACAGATCCACAGGAACAGGATGTAGAATGAGGTTATTGGTCAAGTTTCTGTAAATGCAAAGGTGTCAACGCATCATTTAGCAGCAGTCACCGGCGTATCCAGGGAATTTGTTAGTAAAGTAATGAAAATGCATAAATATCACATATACAAAATTACAATTTGCAAGAACTTGGCGACGATGATCCAACAGAAAAGTTCAATTTTGTGCAACCATGGCAAGGAGAATAACGGCAACACTCGAATTCATACAAAGCATGTATTTCAGTGATGAGTCTTCTTGTTTCCCAAATGGTCATGTGAATATACCGAACTGACACTACTGGAGTGACGTTAATCTACATCTTTTTACAGAGGGGAGACGCAATATCACCAAAAAGTTAATGTTCCGGTGGGAATGCTGGGAGGCAATATCGTTGATCCTTTTTTTATTGAAGGAAATTTAACCGGTCAAGTTTATGCTGAAATGCTCAACTAAACTATAGAGCCCTTCATTATTCATGAACTTAAAAACCAAAGAGACTTACCACGCAATCTAAATTTGAACGAAGATTTTCCACTCTTCGAACTACTCGTAGATGGAGCATCCCCACACTATGCTGCTTTGGCGAGAAAATGGTTGGACCAAATTATCCAAATCAGCAGATTGGCAGAAGAGATACAATTGAGTGGACGCCAAGATCACCTGACCTTACAGTAAATCACTAGTTTACAAAACTAAGCCGCTTCTCTGGACGAATGCTTGTCGAAGTATTCCGAGACATTTTTCAGTGAGGAGGGAATTTGAAAATCGACTTTGTTTTTGTTTAGAACAAACTGGAAATCATTTTGAGCACTTAAATAGAAAATTTAAGCTTGGGATACTTTCTCATTATTTACGTTTATGTTTTACTTTTTCCTGCCAAATTTTGCAAAAACCAGTTTTAAAACAGGTTTTCAACATTTTCGTACTTAAATCTCATTAAATTTGTTATCGCTGAAGAGCATTTTTGAAAAGCTTTCCAGAGAGATGTCACAAGTGGGCTAGTGTAATTATTCATCTGCTTTGTTTTTGGAGAAATAGTATTTTCTCCATATAAATTGACTATAGAAAATAAAGCCAGCATTAGTAAGTTTTCAAATCCTCACCCTGTATACAAAGTTTTCCTCAGAATGTCGACACTCACCTACAGGGTTTATTTAAAATTTAAAGGATAATCAAAAAGGGATAAATATAAACCTTTTAGAGTTTTGTCAGAATTTCTATATTTCGCCATAAGAAAAATAAACCGTCGAAAATGTGAAAGTTTTTAATAGTTTTAACTTTTTCAATGGATCGCCTTGCATATGGACCCAAGAGCACATATTTTTTATCCTAAAAATATAATTATAGTTTGCCTATGTTTGATTAAGCCCATCTTAAGATATGAGTCCCAAAATTTATTGATTAAATTATAACAGCCATATCAAAGAGAGATTATTAATGTTTGTATCAGTGTCAAGTTTCAATCTTGAAAGTTAAAACAATGCTATACACTTTATTTATTTATTCCAAAAATATATAGTTTTCCCATGTTTGATTAACACTTTTTTAATATATTGAATCGTAAAGTTGGTAGAAATGAGTGCAATCATTGATGCTTATTAATATGTTGTATTATTTTTATTTTTAATATATTACTACATTTTGAAATCTTAGCCCATTGTATTACATTTATCAGTGTCTTATCTTGTACATACCTATATTAAACTAAACCAAAATACAATAAATTAT
>MU182186.1:396565-433896 GCA_016904865.1 Pissodes strobi | reverse complement strand
AATTATTTAATATTTACTTAAAACTGTTCAATGTCATTTTATTTATACTATTAGTGGTAAATTGGCAGGACTTCATGACTCAAATGGGAACCGTCTGCCTTCCTTGCCAATTTATCCGCTGATTTCAGCAAACAGAAATGCTGGCTGTAACTTTATACCTTTCCAGGGCAAGTAAACTGTCCGTGTGGATTTTGATAGCCTTTTCCTCAATATTGATGCGGACAATCTCTTTTGCGGCTATTGATATAGCAGCAAGTTCAGACTGAACTATGCTATTGAAGTACGTGGAGCTCATATTGAACATTGGCTAAAATAACATTGATACGTTTTCATTATTTTTGCATTTTAATAACATTGTACATTAATTAAGCTCCGATCAAGCCTTTGAAAGGTTTTTGGACTTGACAATGTCCAAGCTGAAAATATTTCAGCATAAAGTCTTCTTGCCTTCGAAGAGTTGCACAGCGCTTCCCCATAAATTAAATGCCCATCAGCATACACTGCGTGTTTTATTTTTAGGGTTCCATATATTACAAGATGACCTAGACAGTGTGTGTGTGGTGTGATGAAAACGGTTTTAAACTAAATGTAAAAAAGTGCTATTGTATGACTTTTGCATTGAAAACCACACCACTTAATCGTGCCTACAGTATGAATGACAGTGAATTTGTGGGGAGATCACACCAGAGTAATTTGGGAATTGTTTATGATGAAACTTTATCTTTTAATAATCATATTTCTGACACCATTTCTGCTGCATTTAAAGTAGTAGGATTCATTGTTCGTTCCACTAAACATTTCAGAGTGGATGTGTGTCTAAGACTATTTGATTCCCTGGTAATGCCTAAGCGTGAGTATGGCAGTGTAATTTGGTCTCTTCACTACATTATTTGGTCTAAATATATAGAGAGGGTCCAGAATTGTTTTTAAAATACATGTTTTTTAAAAGGTTTGGCTACTATCCGGTACAAGGATATGATCACGAGAGGCTGCTTAGTGTATTTAATAGATTATCATTAGAAAAAAGAAGAATAAAAGCATGCTTACTCACTTTGTTTGAAATTTTAAAGGATAGTATAGAAAGCCCTGACATTCTGGCACAGCTTCCATTTGCTGCTATTAATATAAATACTCGTAGTAAAACGGTATTCTATTTGGATTTTCCAAAAACAGAGTTATATAGAAATTCTCCAATTTTCCGCATGTGTGATTATTATAATAAAATTGCAGGAGATATAGATGTGGGTTTGGTCAGTGTTGGACAATTTACAAAACGCATTGATAATAAATTACGTAGTATTTAGCAATTTTTGTATGAAACTGTAAAATATGCATATTTAGCATAGTTAAGAGTAGCTGTTATTGGTTGTAATTACTGTTGATGTTTACTAAATACATAAATAAATAAACAAATTAAAAACAAAAAACGAAACCCGTTTGTGTTTAGCATTAGAAACTTTGAGTGTTTCGCATAAAAACCGATTTATCTCGAAAACCTCCAGTTTTATCGAAGTAAATTAAATGTAACTTTTTTGAAAACGAATGACCAAAGTATATAAAAAAATCAGTTTTCAGCTAAATGACATCTGTCAAACTTTGGCTCAACGAGTGTGCTTCAAAGTCCGTCCCTGACTTCCCTGACGATGTAAATCGTTTATGAGTCATTATGGCCTACAAAAAATATTAAAATTTCATTAAGTTATACAGATTGGTTCAATAGTTAAATCCCTCAACGGCCCCGTATCTTCGTTAAAGGGCACTTTAGCAATTTTTTTCATGACAAATTAGAGTTATTTTGACCTCGCCTGTATGCTCCTGAGAAACTAGTAGTTACTTACCGGACACCCTGTATAGGTATAATATATTTTGAATTTTGCATAGGTTTTCACAAATAAAATAATATTTTTATTTTATGAAGATTCGCTAGCACGAATAGTAGAACATATTATACATTCTAATTTTATACAAATTCGCTGACACGAATGGTAGAACATACTATGCATTTTTATTTTATGCAAATTCGCTGACGCTAATGGTAGAACATACTATATAGCAAACTCTGGCACGTTAAACGATCGATTCTTGTCAGAGAAAGATAGGCGAGTTCGACGCGGATGACGTTGAAGGAGACGAGGATGAAAGATGGTTATCCCACACAATGTGGACGGGCCTGTATCAACATTCGCCTCTACTTTCGTTCTAAAATGGAGTTTTATCCATAATATCGAAACAGAATTATTGCACTCGACGCGCGTTTCGCTAACCATGTTAGCATCATCAGGAGATGATTAAAATAATGTTAGCATCATCTGATGATGCTAACATGGTTAGCGAAACGCGCGTCGAGTGCAAATATTATGTTTCGTTATTGTGGAAAAAACTCCGTTTTAGTGCATTTTGCCGAAGGTTTCAAACCCCAACATAGTACTTTCGTTACCGTTCGCCGTCACACATTTTGTAACTTTATAACACGTTCGCCACTCGCCAGCTTACTCTCCAAACAGACTGACATATCCCGGACTACTTCAAAAAGTTCGTTCTTCCATTGTTTGATGCCGGTTACAGTATATCCAATTTTATAAACAACCTCACAAGAGAAATCAAGAACTGTAACAGATGGTATATGGGATGGGACCCAATAAGTCCTTAATACTTGTGAGCTATGAGAAAGAGCTCTGTCTTGTTGAAAAATGTATTGTTTAACTAGGCCAAAGGAATCGCAAATTTCAGATAGATATTTAAAGAATTCTATTTCCAGATAAACTTCCTTCACAAAAATGAAATTTGATAGTAGCCCCAATATAAAGTGCGACCAGTATTTGCTGTTTTGCGTATTTAATATACCATCACTGCTAATGAAGGCTTTATCCGACCATACAATTCGTCTGCAAAACTCACCGTTCAGGTTCATATCTTGTATGTAACAGGGACACAATTTTAGACGTCGCCGTTGTTGAGGATCCCTTGGATGCAAACTACGCACTGATTTAAACTAACACGGCTTGAAATAATGTTTTTATTATTTCTTAAACTCTAATTTTTCGTGCCCCTACTGTATCTGCAACTTTTCTTCGTAAACTAACAGGGTATGTTTCAATTGCCGTCAAAACATTAACTTCATCAATCTTGATGCTAACACGGTTAGCGAAACGTGCGTCGAGTGCAATAAATCTGTTTCGGTATTGTATATAAAACTCCGTTTTAGTACATTTTGCCGAAGGTTACAAACCTCAACATTTTGTTTTTGGTTCAAATGATTTTTGGTTCAATTTTTGAATTTAGCAGATAAAAATACATCAAATGGCTATTTGGTTTGTTTTAAAAATACAGGGAAGGTCAAAAATAAGCCCCTGTTCAGTCCTCGTTGGAACACCCTGTACATGTTGGCGGACTACTGTTGAACCCTCAAATGTGCAACCGATCCCAGCGAATACAAACGAAAAAAGACAACAAAATATAATTTCTTTGATAATATCCTCTTTTTTAAGTCCAAATTAAAGTATGTTTTGTAAAAATAAAAATGGGACTTAGTTTCATTTAATTTTGCAAAATTTACTATATTTTCAATGATTTGGTATTCTCGTGTTATATTCTTCTTCTCTTCTCTAAGAACTTATGGGTAATGAGTATAAACCGCGGTTATAATTGAAGCCAGCACATTAAAATAGCACAAAAAATCCAAAAAAATATCAGGGAGCGACAAAAAGTTTCAAAATGCCGAACAGAGTTAATGGAGGTTGCTATGTTATGTGACTGTCGGTCTTTCCGGACCGCCAGATTCTTTTTAACTGGGTTCCTGTACCTGACAGTTCCCATGATACATTAGTTAAATGACGAACGGCTTTGTCATTTTTTACAAATTTTCTTTTGTGCAGGATTAACTGACAATATTCGTTAGCCGAAAAATACAATAACCGATGTTTTTAGAAACGTATTTGTATCCACTAACCGATACAAATGATCAGTATTTGATGACTTAAAAGACAAGTTCAAAATACTAAGTTGGGGTCCTTCGGCAAAATAGAAATACAATACATACTTGTCGCTAATCCTGCTGTCATCTTCAGTAGATCATTAAAACTTACATGCAACCTACAGTCGCGGTGATATTATTTGTACTCTGCTACAGTGGTGCTGCTACTAATGCCGTTCTGTCTCTAAACAAAGGTAGAGTCAATAACAACAAAAAATGGTCTTAAGAGGAATTTGTATTGTACAGAGTGATCCAGATAAACTTTTAAAGGGAAATATCTCTATTATTTTTGAAAGCAGAAAAAATATTCCGATCAAAAGTTATTTGATTCCATGGGTTTTGGTTTTAATGTGTTTCAAAAAAGAAAGGCACATGCCAACATATACCACATTATTGAATGATTTTGAATTATCTATTAAATTCTGCATATTTTTTGTATTAGATATCATGTATCAAATAAACTAAACGGTTTTCGAAATATTAAAGAATTTAGTATTATAAAACATTATGATTTTTTCATATATTTGCTTACCTATTTAATTTAGCTACCTGCTGCTACCTGGAGATAAAGGTTTATTTTTCAAATGTCATGGCATTGATGTTTCTGTTAATATTTAACAAAATGAGCTACAATATATATTTTTTATATTCTGCTTACTAAATTTACAAATAACATAATAAGTAATTAAAACTTATAATCCACCAGAAACAAGAAAATAATTAAAACATATAATTTTATCCCAAATTAAATGCTCCACATATCCCCCATTAACCTCGTCACATTCCTTGTCAATTTTTTTCTCGCATTCTAGTGCGTTTATAATAATTCCTTCGTTCCCATTTTCATTTAAATTTCTCATTTCTTCGATAATTTTTCTGTGATTTTTTTTTCAATACTGTTACTTATTAATACGAATATTATGGAGAGGTGCTTCGTCTTGTTGCCAAATTATATGTTAAATGGAGAGTAAAAGCTGTGTGCATGTACGAAACATACTAAATGAAACATCTTTTGTATTCCATGCAAAAATTTTAATCCAAAAAGGACTTCCCATAAGAGAGTAACAGAGCGCTTTCGGCCTAAGCCATCACCAGTGTTACCTGGAAAGCAAGTAAAATAACTGCCCATTAAGGGAAAGCCAGTGACTGCTGTAAGATTTTTAGGAAAAGAAAATTATACAATTGACATTATTATATTGAGATTCCAAAATTGGTAGGATTTAAAAGGAATTTAATTAAACGTAGAAAGTAAGAATGGTGATTTTTTGTATTGAGTAATATAAAAAAGAAATAGATAGGAGTTCTTTCATTTATTTGTCAGTGGAAACGAAGAACATATCTACGAAGAGAAACAAATAACACCAATCTACAATGGTCACATCAAAATTTCGCAAGTTATGTTACATTTTTAAGAAAAGGGTTCATAAACTTATTTTAAATAAAAACTAGGGCTAAACCACGTTTTTGGGTGAAACGACAAATGTGTCGCTATTGACAGTCTTGACAAGTAGACCGATGATACAGTAAATGATCTGCCGAGAATTAGCCGCCTTAAAACCTAAGGGTTAAGTCTAAAAGATAAAAATAAAAAGTAGCTAATTTTATAAAGTATGCCTGGAGTACAGACTGGCTGCCACTAACCTAGATAAGATTAACAAAATGGTGTCATCAATGTTATGTAGCTTGAATTAGCGGAAAAATTATTTAAAATTTTAATTAATTAAGAATATTAGTGGTAATCTGAAAATTGTTTTTGAGAAAAGAAAGTGTTTAATTAAGTGAACTAAATTAAGCGCAGAGATTAGTCCGACCCAACTTACCAGTCTGCCCCCTCCCCTCTTTTTGGGTTGCTTAATTCATGTTTTATGATCGATAGATCATAAAAATGTTTGATTAAGGGTATTAATATTAGTGTAGCAGAGATGGGCAACACTCGAACATATTGAAAAAAAAGGAAGAACTTAGCTAATTAATATCATAACCACATTAAGAGCAGCTATCAGCCCAACCGGATCTACAAGCCTGCCCCCCTCCCCCCTTTTTGGATTGCTTAATTCGTATTTGACGATCGATAGAAGAAATGTTTTGTTAAGGGTATTAATATTCAGTGCAGCAGAGATGGGAAAGGCAAACTCCACCAAAAAATATTAGCTATATAGAGATGAAAATAAATTAAATTCCGTTATTGTATTAATGTTAAACAAAAAATTGAAAGAAAGAAACCACCTAATTAATCAAAATTTTATATGTGTAAACACAAAAGAACTTTAATCATGAAGTCTCCTGGGTAAAGAAATGTATGATCTGTTGAGATTCCAGATATCTTAACCCATTTAAGGTGCTGTGGAAAAAATCAGACCCAAAACCTTATATCCCAAAATGCCGCACCAAACTTGTATTGAAGAAAGTCCTTAAAAAGCAAATTGGCTCAACAGCTTGAGGATTTTCATTAGACCAAATTAATATGACAGTTTTTTCCTATTAGAAATACTGGCAGTGATAAAAATGTCCTCATCGGTCCATATCATTTTATTGAAATAATATGGATCTTGATTAAAACTTCCTCGTATAATGTGAACACATTCATGTCTTCTTCTTTTTTGTTCATCGTTTAATTGTTGAACTGGCATAATTTTAAAATCGTGATATTTGTATTGATTTAAAGTCCTCTGAACTGTTCCATAACTAACTCTCTTGTTTTGTGGTCCATACCTTATATGTATGTCTGACACAGTGTCTGGTTCTGGGGTCACATAAATACTTTCTATTTTTAAGCTTTTTTTGGGTCAATGGAAAGATTATATCAATGGAAATGAAACATATTTTTTCAAAATTTAAAATAAAGATTGAAATTTATGGTCCACTTTTTTGCTAATAAACACAATTTTAGTACACTGTGATCCTAAAGTATGGTCGCAGACGGTTAATAATAAAATAATATACTTACAGTATATTTTCTTAAAAACCGTAAAAAGCTGTTTTTGTGCACTTTAAAATGATAATATATTTTTGGCGTAAACGTCACCATGACTCTATTTCTTAAATTATGATTACACAGGTTACCTTGACACGGTTCAGCTGTCGTACACGTAGGAATTGCCAAGTGTAAAATTTCTGTTCGTTTTTAAAATACGGTATCTTGTTGGATAGTCAGCCAACATTTTATAGATTGATGGTGATTCAGCAGTACTTTGTGAAGAAAATTTCTTATAAATATTAATCCTTAATGGCTGCGTTTATTAAAATAACAATAATAATTCGTTAGTTTGAGTTATGTCGCTTGCCCAGCCAAAAGTAAAATGGACCAAGGCGTGAGTGGGTTAGCTTAAGTTACTTTCGGTTATTTTGGGTTAGTTAAAAGACAAATTCGCGTTTGTTTGGTTAATTTGGATTAGTCAAGAGAGTAACGTGCGTAACGCGCTTGTTTTACTAGTTTGGGTTAATTTTGGTTGTTTTGAGTTAGGTGGAATTGGCCCAGTGCCCTCAGTGTGCTTGTTTGGTTAATTAGAATTAGTTGCGATTATTTTTGCTTAGTTTTGGGATAATGAAGAGACAAGTAGTAGTCGTTTTACTCTGGTTTTAGTTTTGGTTAGTTTGGATTAGTTTTGGTTAGTCTAGGTTGGTTTTGGTTATTTTGAGTAAGTTCTGGTTAGTTTGAGTTAGTTTTGGTTAGTCTAAATTAGTTTTGATTGATACAATTGCTTCATCGGTAATTTCTTTTGCATTGATGTAATTTTTCCATTGAACCCAAAAAAATCTTTAAAATAATCGAAAGCGTTGATATGTCACTAGACCCTTGTCCTTTTCTTATTTACTAGCGATGCTGTTTCTTGCATTAATTATAGTTGGTACAGGTGTTACTCCCCGAGCTGTCCAACCATTCTGAACGTTTTATTTGAAATAAAACTCAACTATTTTCAACCCTTCAGCAATCGAGTAGCTTATTTTGGAAAATATTAGCAGAAAATAAAGGTGAATCACTACATGAAACTTCAAACATCAATGACATTTGAAAAATAAACGTTTATCTCCAGAGAGCAACAAGTATCTAAATAATTAAGCAATTAATCGACAAAATCGCTAGAGGATATATTATACAAAAATATGCAGAATGTATAATAATAAAATAAAATAAATAAAAAACTTCTTTAGGTGCATCCGAGACGCTTCAATAAGTCATTATAAAACTACAAAAGAAAAACGTAGTACACTACAAATACATAGGAAACAACCATATATAATGAATTTTGAATTAAAATGATATATATGTTCTCTTGAATCTCTTTCTCCCCTCAATGAAACGAATGTCCTCAAGTAGTAATTGGTAGGCCTTAATAGCCCAATAATAGTTTTTTTTTATATAAAAAGAGGATGTGTGGTGGGGTATACGAAGATCAAACTTGACTCTGGTCACACCCAACATGTCTCCGGCATAGCCATCATGGCTAGTTGGAAAAGGTGCTGGATATTTTTTTACAAATGCTTCTAGAGAAGACAAATATAGAGATGAAATTGTTGACAATTCTAATTGTGAGGAATATTCTCTACATGATGTTCTAGGATGTAGGTGTAGCATACATCTGAACATTATTTTTGTGTCCTGAATATTTTTACTGCATCCTTTGATGACGCCCAAAATAGAATAGCTTTAAACCAGTAAGGGCAACTTCCGCACAACAGCACACACACTGCTCGTCCTCGATTGAAGGCTTAAGACCTGTTTTTCCCAGGTTGAGATTTCTATCAATGTTCAGACCAAGACATTTTAGAGAATCTGCCACAGCGACCGACCCGTGATCTATTATTCTTGCATATAAAGACTCCTTGCTCTCACAGACACTATTGAAAACAATTAATCCTGTCTTGCCAATGTTAAACTTTAGGCAACTCTTTGGGTACACCAATCCGACATTCGCTCAACCATCTGCGGTTCTGCCAATATCAGACATACATAAAGTCAACAGCACGGGTAATAAGTTTGGAAAAGAATGCGATAAAAAAGTTTGATTTCACTCAGCCCCTATCAAAACAGTTAAAAACAAAACTACTGCTATTGACGGCCTTCGCCGCCACCTGTTTTTGTAGGGTTTTTCCCCTCTGCCGCTCAGCCGTCGATCTGCATCAGCGGCAAGTCCGACTGTACCCCGCCACTCAGACATACCCCGCCACTCTGCAGGCTCATCGGCAGACCATTCACATACAGCACTAACAAAAGTGGACCCAAAATAGATCCATGTGGCCCACTCTGTATCATTGCGGTTTTCCCTCAACAAGAGATAGTGCCCTTTTGATTGACACTCAGAATATGGACTTTTTCCCTGAGGTAAGAACCATTTACCATAGCAGATGCTCCCCTAAAGCCATAACTTTCCAGCCTTTCTAACAACAATTTATGATTGAGGGTATCTAAGGCCTTCGAGAGGTCAAAGTACAAGCCAGCAACTCTCCTGTTCTTTTCCAGTTGCTCATAAACATATGTTATAGTCAACTATGGCCATTTCTGTTGACTTTTTAGGTATAAACCCATACTGGTGACTGTTGAGAATCTGGTGTTGAAGTGCAAATTCAATTATACGATTGTGCAATGACCTCTCAAAAACCTTAAACACTGACGGCAGCAAAGAGACAAGTCTATAGTTGGAGCAACTCTGCTTATCTCCTTTTTTAGATATGAGAATAATTTTAGCAATTTTTAAATTATTGGGTAAAACTCCCAAAGTGAAGGTGGAATTTATCATGAAAGCCATTGACAATGTAAAATATAGGAATTTCGTTGATTCCAGAAGGGTATTTGTAGGAAAGTTCATTATTATATTAAAAACTTCCCAGTCATCAATGGAGTTAACAAAACAGTATTGGGAATTTACGGTTTAGTGCGATGTCATTATTTGTGTCCCACTGGGTTGCAATAAATATGTCAAACTGATCTAAGAACATCTTAATAAATTAATAATACTCTGCAGATCCTCCAGTAGCTCCCCCTCAGGTGATTTGAGTGAAATACATGAATGGGAGTTACTCCTCTCCGTCTCTCTGTTGAATATGTTCCAGATTGTTTTAATTTTATTCTTAGAGTTTGGTATTCTGTTTTCATTAACACTTGTTTCATACTCAGAGAGAAATTTTTCATATTGTTTTTCTCAGACTTATAGAATTTGTGAATATTTTCATCATTGGTTTGTTTTTACAGAACATAGAGATCCTTCACCTGGCCAGCAAAGGACTTTAATTCTGAGTTTACTCAGTGAAGCTCTTTCTTTACGCGAGAAGCAGATATTGGAAAAGATACATTAAAATAATACAGCAATGTATTCATAAAGGCAGTGCACTGATCATCTGGGTCAACACTCAAATTGGATATTTCCAGGGGGCATGTTACTTAGAATGTTGCCAATTGGCGTCCCAGAGCCACAGATTAAATAATCTGTGCCAGAGGCAGGAACCATCTTCGAGACACCCACATCATGTGGTTACATATAATAAGTTAAAAAAAGGTTTTATACTGAGTGAACCTCTTCACTCTCAATGGCAAAATGTATGTTTAAATCTCCAGCCACCACAAAAACCTTCTTTGTAGACTATATTTCATCCATTACGACATTGAGAACGGAGAGAAACTCATCCAGGTCAGTCTGTGGGGACCTATACAAACATACAATAATAAAAGTCTGAAACTTAAGGTATAATTCCGAAACACAAAATTCAAACGTTCTCTCACAATGAAGGAAATTTGTTTATACAAAACTTACTCTAAGATCTTGCCCCACAAAAATTGCAGTGTCGCCTCCTCTTAAAGATTCTCTCGACTAGTCAGTCACGTATTAGCTTGTATCCAACCAAGTGTATGACCTCCACATCAGTTCCGCGTATCCAGTGCTCAGTTACACAAAATATGTGTGGTTGCACTTATGATAGAAGAATATCCAATTTTAGAGTTAGTCTTTTTCAACTTGCTTACACTTGCTCATCAGAATACCATTTATGGTTTTGCTTGTCCAGCTCTGTTTGACGGCTTTATTTTAGTGGTCAAAAAAATTTCTACCAAATCCGAATTTGAAGCGTTCGTATGGCCAGAAGCTAGGATTGTAAATGGTTTTTTCGAACTGAGGATTTACTCCAGCCATAAAGCACTTCTTTTTGTCTCTCCTGATTTTAGGAATACATTCCTTTAGAGAAATGCTACCTTCAGCAGTCTTAGTTATGTGGTTTTTCACAATTTCCTCCGAAATATGTTCCCCTATTTTAGAGAAGAAGAACCAAATTTTCTTCTGACCTTTATTGGCAGAGGCTTCAAATAAATTATTCTCCCTCTTGCTATATATGGTGCTTCTTTTTTTCTGTAAATTAAGTTTTTATTTACCTGTTAATAGAAAATTCAAAATCATAAAAAATGTGGTATATTACATTTAAAAAAAATGGCATGTATCTACCTTGGTTTTTTAAAACACCTTATATATGTCGTAGCCAGATTACAAAACCCGTCGTTTTATAAATTGCCTAGGCGTTTTATAAATAGCGGCCAAATTGTCAAATTTTCGTTTACCTTTCATTATTTTGCTGTCTGGCTAGCCGGATTATCAAATGTCTAGGCGTTTTATAAAACGACGTTCAGCACGAGGCCAGATTGTCAAATGTTAAGATTATCACGAGCAGCTAAAACATAAGTTACGTTCCATGTTTTATTTACATTTTTTTCTTAATTTTGGGTTAGTTTGGGTTAGCCTTGGGTTAGTTTTGGTTAGTTCTTGTTGATTGAGCCTCCGAAACGAGCGGAGGTTCATACAAAGCCATAATAATACCCCCGTTTGGTTCGCTCGCTACGGGGGCTCAATCGACAAGAACTAACCAAAACTAACCCAAGACTTACCCATATAACATACTTAAATACATTAATTAAAATTTTGATTGCCCTAACTTTTAAATAAAACTTGTATTTTACAAAATGACTACAACGTTTCACCCGCCAGAATGTCAAGCAGAAGTTAATCTTAAACATTTGATAATCTGGCCGCGTGTTGACAGTCGTTTTATCAAACGCCTAGGCATTTTACAAACCGACTAGCCAGATAGGAAAATAATGAATGTTAAACGAGAATTTGACAATCTGGCCGCCTTTTGTAAAATGTCTAGACATTTTATAAAACGCCGGGTTTTAGAATGTGGCTACGACATATACATTCAAACAAAAGTATCTATAAAAGCAGGTAAAATCAAAGCAACTTTTGTTCGGAATATATTTTTCTAATTTCAAAAATATATTTCCATTTAAAGAGATCTGGATCATCCTATAAATTCCATCGCATATTTTGATAATAAATAATACTTGGATATATTTTGCAAGTGTATGTGCATACAAAACATTGAGTTTCTTTCATGTTCAAGCATTATTTAACACTATTCAGATGCCAAACAATATTAATATAAAAATATATTTATTTAGAAAGAAGCCTTTGCAAAAATATATTTTTACTTAATACACCTCTGACTACCAGTATACTGCACTTTTTGCACCATTTTGCATTTAATTACTTAGTATGGGAGTGCATATTTATGTAAATACAGTGAGAGCGACCAAAATAATATGCGGTCTTCTCCCTTTTTCTCAATTTTAATAAACGATCATTTGCAGTGGCGTGGGAAATTAAATTAATTGGAAAAGGCATGTTTATCCGAATAAAATCGAGAAACCAGTTTTCGTTTTTTCCCCATTTTTATGTTATAGAAGATATAATCCGTTTGAAATTGCAGTGTTCGCTGTGCATAGGCAATTTCCCGGTTCTTACGGGACTACGTAACTGGTACAGAAATATTCCGAATGAAGAAACTATGCAGCCGCATCGAAACCTTTTTTTATAATGTCTACAAACGGCATTGAACTGGATTTGCCATGCAGTGCTTATTGAAAAATTATATTTTTTGCAGAATGTTATATTTATCGACGAATTAGTTTTCCATAAGTTTTAGAACGGACGAATTATTGTACCTACATATACATATTTCCAAAGGACACCGCATCAAAAGACTTGAAAAACTGTTTTGGCGAATGGTTTGTATATTGTGGTTCTTGATACCAAAATAATTCCTTATAAAGGGTTCACATCTCAAGATTTTCCAAATTTAATCATTGATGAAATTATCAATCTAACTCTAGCAGTTTACAAGGCCTAGGAAGGATTTGTATCAAAACCTTTTCCACATTTAATCGTTGATGAAATTTATAAGCTCAAATTAGCGATTTGCTGTACGTAAGATGTATATGTATTGGAGACATGTTCTTTTCACTACTATGAAACAAAGAGTAAAATCAGCAAGTGATACCAAACAGCCATACAAGAATCAACCAATCCTTTATTAATAATTGTTATGTACCAAAAATATGCGGTTCATCCTGAGACATTTAGAAAGAAGTTTAAATATTTCATTTCGAAAAATGTTGATAAGTTAATTAAGCTATTTAAAAACTGTTTACTTTAGTGCTTTATTCTTATTTTCTCAATTGGCGTATTTGGTAATTTAGCGTTTATTTTTCCTTGTTGTTTCGCCATGGGTTTTGATTTTTCTCTTTTTTTGCAGGGTAGGGATTAGTGCATACTGATGTTAAGTCATCTAGGTGTTGTTTGTATTGCCACACTACTTATTCATAGCATTGTACATTTATTGGTCATGAATCTTCGCGCATAAATTGATTTGATTGAAATTGATTTTTTATACATTTATGGATACTTTAAATAAATAAATATAATTTGAATTTGAAGAAAAAATACCATTTAACTTAGGATTCGCATAAAAGACGCTCCCAAATTTAATCGTTGATGATTTTTTAAGCTTACCCTAGCAATATTCTAGACTTTAGCGCGCGTACAGAAGAATTTTCAAACTTAATTGTTGGTGAAATTTACGAGCTAAACGTAACAATCTGCTAAGCTTGATGAGGATACCCTAATTTGCCAACGCACACAGCCAATCAGAATCAAAACGTTGTTTACTATTTTAGAATGTCTAATATTTTACTTCATGTATGGTCCTTCGCTCGCTTCGCTCGCTATGGGGGCGCAACCAGCAAAAACTAACCGAAACTAACCCAACGCATGCCCAAAATGAAGAAAAAATGCTGTTTACAAACATAACCTTAAACAAATAAAAAAAAAACACCGATAGGAATCGAACTCGGGCCGCCGAATCATAGGCACAGGACCTAAGCACTGCACCACCAGAGCACTTCAAAGCAATTCATTGCACCGTAAAGTCATGGTTAAACTAGCATTTCAATTTTGCGACACGCCTTGAACAATATCGGCGTATTCTGATTGGCTCTGTGCGTTGACAAATTAGGATATTCTGCTTTAGTGATGATTAGCATCAAAAAGTCTTATAAGTGTAATCGTTGATAAAATTTTCAAGATAACCCTTGCAGTGGCCTAGATAGAAATGTGGGCGCCGGGGGGCAAGCCTATCCGCTGGTGCCTAAAAAACCTATATTTTGTGTATATACGCAAATTAATCCAAAAATAATACATCATAATATTAAATCTATATTTTAGAAGTGAAACTTCTTAAAGCGCGCCGGGAGTAAAATTTGAAGGTCGCGATCCCGACACACGGCGGGCGAGCTGGCAGGGAACGGAAAACGGTCACGGACGTTTATTGTGATATCTTCGTTAGTTTACAAAATAAAAATACGAGAAATATGAGGTTTGCTCTATTACCTTGTCAAGACATAAGCCAAACTTTTATGGAGAATAGTTTTTTTTTTCATTTAGGCCTTCTCTTTTTGTTAATTCTTGACAACCAATCGAAACCTACTGAACCTGGTACTATCAGAGGAGAGGACCCTGATGATTGAGTGATATATTTTAAAAAAAAACTACTTTTTAACCAAATCTCAGGCTAAGGCGTTTAAGTTTAAGAAGTTTCACTTCTGATATGCGCACATAGTGCACACGCTCTTTTTTAATTTACAGGAATATGAATATAAAATATATAAACGGCAACCAATCAACAGGTACATACATATTTAAATATAAACGTAAACTAAACATCTGTAACCTTAATTAATTAATTAAACATTGGAGTTATTCTTCGGTTTTAAATCGACGTAAATTGATCGATTATTTGATCAAAATTAATTTTTGGACAAATTCATTTTCTATGCTTAGTATTGCTAGGCTGTTTAGACTTGTCTGGCTAACGGTACCTCTTAAATACGAAACTCAAAAAACACATACTTTTAACGAGCGAAATTTTCGGAATTTTTGTCTTTGAAGTCGCATGCCGCTTTAAGGCAGCGTTTTTACAAATTTGCATGTACCAATGCCGCCGCGCCAGGGTGCTGATTTGGGCACCTAATCGCGCCATGTCTTCGCGATGCAATCAATTTGCGGCAAGAGCCTCGTGGTCGAGAGGTCTAGATGGTTAGGTCTCAATTCGGCGGCTATCGGCGGTCTGGGTTCAAACCCCGTTGCTTTTTTTATTTTTTTTAGGTTAAGTTTCTAAACAGTTTTTTTCTTGATTTTGGGTATGTCTTGGGTTAGCACCTGGTTAGTTCCCTTTTCTTGTGCTCCCGTAGCGAGCGAAGCGAGCGGAGGGCCATGCGAAAAGTGAAATATTATATAACAGCGTATTCCAGGTGCCCAAATCAGTGAACTTTGGGTATCGGCGGCCCGGGTTCAAACCCCGTTGCTTTTTTTATTTTTTTAGGTTAGGTTTCTAAACAGTTTTTTTCTTGGTTTTGCGTATGTCTTGAGTTAGTATGGGTTAGCACCTGGTTAGTGTCCTTTTCTGGAGGCCCCGTAGCGAGCGAAGCGAGCGGAGGGCCACGCGAAAAGTGAAATATTATATAACAGCGTGTGCCAGGTGCCTAAATCAGTGAGCTTTTGTAGCGCTACAAACGCTTACAAAACCTAGCCGATTTCAGTACCCTGGTGCCATTGTATGTGAGGATGTGTAAATATGCCGCCGGGATATATCTTTTTATTCCACATAGAATAAATAATAAATACCTGACACAAAATGTATTAGTTGGGTAAAAAGTTTAATACATATTCTGGTCTTTGATCTTTGATTGTATTATAATTTAATTAATTTAAAAACTCAGTTAAGCTCATGAGCATTGTTAGCATTGGCATATTTATAAATTCGGAGCGGCGCCTAATTTCTCTTGGCGCCTTGGGGCCTTGCCCCCCCTGGCCCACCCGGTAGCTACGCCACTGAACCCTTGCAATTTGCAAGGCTTAGGCTTTTCCAAATTTAATAAAATATTCAAGCTAAATCTAGCAATCCGCTAGACTTTAGCCAAGGATAGCAGTTCTTCTAAATTTAATCGTTGATGATTTGCATGCTAACCTCAGTAATCTGCAAGGCTTTAGTAAGCATTTGCATGAAAAGGTGTTCCAAATTTAATCGTTGATAAAATTTACAACCTAACACAAGCAATATGCTATAGGCATTAGATAGAATTTAGATTGCCAAAGTCTATTAATCTGCTAGGTTTAGCGAAGAAAATTACAAATTTATTCGTTGTTTAGGTCTTCAAGCTATACCTAGCATTCTGCTAGGTTTTAGCGAGAAATTTATATCAAAAGCTTTCCCAAATTTAATCGCTGATGAAATTTTCAAGATAAACCTAACAATCTGCTAAGCTTTAGTGAAGATTTTCATTAAAAACTTATAAATTTAATCGTTGATGAAATTTTCATGATAACCCTTGCAATCCGCTAGGCTTAGGCTTTTCCAAATTTAATAAAACGTTCAAGCTAAACCTAGTAATCCGCTGGACTTTAGCATAGGATGAAAATTGCTAAAGCAGCAGTTTTTCTAAATTTAATCGTCGATGATTTGCGAGCTAATTTTAGTAATCTGCAACGGTTTAGTAAGCAATTGCATCAAAAGATTATCCAAATTTAATTGTTGATAAAATATGCAACCTAACCCTAGCAATATGCTGAGCATTAGCTAGATATATCGCGAAAGCCTATTAATCTGCTAAAGGATTTGTATAAAGAAAGTTACAAATTTATTCGTTGTATAAGTCTTCAAGCTATTCCTACCACTCTGCTAGGTTTTAGCGATAAATTTATATCAAAAGCTTTCCCAAATTTAATCGTCGATTAAAATTTTAAGCTAAACCTAACAAACTTCTAAGCTTTAGTGAAGATTTGCAACAAAAACTCTTATAAATTTAATCGTTGATGAAATTTTCAAGATAACCCTTGTAATCTGCTAGGCTTAGGCTTTTCCAAATTTAATAAAATGTTCAAGCTAAATGTAGCGATCCACTGAACTTAAGCCTAGGATAAAAGCTAACCTTTTGCATCAAAAGACTTTCCAAATTTAATCATTGATAAAATGTACAACTTAACCCTAGCAATCTGCTAAGCATTAGCTAGAATTTAGATTACTAAAGCTTATGTCTGCTAGGCTTTAGCGAGGATGTATATACAGAAAATTACAAATTTGTCCTATTCGTTTAGCGAGAATTTTATATCAAAACCTTTCCCAAATTTAATCGTTGGTGAAATGTTCAAGCTAAACCTAACAATTTGCTAAGCTTTACTAAAGATTCGCATCAAAAACTGAAATAAATTTAATCTTTGATGAAATTTTCAATATAATCCTTGCAATCTGCAAGGCTTTTTCAAATTTAATACAATATTTAAGCCAAATCTAGGAACTCTCCGGACTTTAGCCTAGGATAAATTGCTAAAGCTAGCACTTCCTCTAAATTTAATCGTTGATGATTTAGGCAAGCTAACCTTAGTAATGTGCAAGGCTTTAGTAAGCATTTGCATTAAAAGATTTTTCCAGATTTAATCGTTGATAAAATGTACAACTTAACCCTAGCAATATGCTAAGCATTAGCTAAAATGTAGTTTGCTGAAGCCTATTAGTCTGCTAGGATTTAGCGAGGGTTTGTATCAAGAAAATTTTTTGTTGAGAAATTTGTCAAATATCGAAAAATATGCCTCCTAGAATGTATATAAGTTGAGTCGGCCTTACTAATCAACGTGGACGCCTGAAAAGATTCGAACAACAAGCGTAAACGCGTCACAACAGATCAACACGGACCGCGGTACCGAACGGAGTGTCGCAAATCGAAGACGAGATCCTCCTGCGCCGACTCGGTCTATAGGACCGAGCTACAAAAAAAATAATTTTGAAGGCTAGAGGCGTTATTTTTAAAAATTTTCGCTAGAAAACTTTTAGTTATGCAATATTTTACTCACTAAGGTTATTGGTCTGTAGGAACAAATTTCAAAAAAATACCGTGGTGTTATGGTCTAAACAAGCAAATATACCTACAGCAGTGAACGTGTTAAGTCTTCAAGCTATTCCTAGCATCCTGCTAGGTTTTGGCGAGAAATGTATATCATAACTTTCCCAAATTTAATCGTTGATGAAATTTTCAAGCTAAACCTAACAATCTACTAAGCTTCAGTAAAGATTCGCATCACAAACTCATATAAATTTAATAGTTGATGAAATTTTAAAGATAATCCTTGCAATCTGCAAGGCTTTTCCATAAGTAGTAAAATGTTGAAGCTAAATCTAGCGATCCGCTGGGCTTTAGCCTAGGATAAATTGCTAAAGCTAGCAGTTCTTCTAAAGTTCATCTTTGATTTGCAAGCTAACCTTAGTAATCTGCAAGGCTTTAGTAAGCATTTGCATCAATACATTTTTCCGGATTTAATCGTTGTTAAATGTACAACCTAACCCTAGCAATGTGCTAGATTTTGATTACTAAAGCCTAATAATCTAGGATTTAGCGAGAATTTGTATAAAGAAAATTTAAAATGTATTCGTTATTTAAATCTTCAAGCTGTTCTTTCTCTCACTCTGATAAGTTTTAGCGAGAGATTTATATCAAAAGCTTTCCAAAATTTTATCGTTGATGAAATTTTTAGGCAAACCTGACAATCTGCTAAGCTTTAGAGAAGATTTGTGTCAAAAATTCTTATAAATTTAATCTTTGATGAAATTTGCAGCATCTCGCTAGCAATCTGCTAAACTTTAGTCAAAATTTCCATGCAAAGTTTTGCGAAATTTAATAGTTGATACAATTTTGAAGCTATACCTGGTAATCTGCAAGGCTTTAGCGGACATTTCCATCAAATCTAACCTACTGATTTGCTGGATTTAGGATTTGCATCAAAAGCTCATCAAAATTTAGTGGTTGATAATGTTTTTAAGTTTAGCCTATCTATCTGCAAGGGTTTAGCAAGGATTCGCATCAAAAGTTGTTCCAATTTTAACCATTGTTGAAATTTTTAAGCTAACCCTAGCAATCTACCAAACTAAGACTAGTATTTGGGGTTCGCATCAAAAGCTCATCAAAATTTAATCGATGATGTGATTTTAAGTTTAGCTTAGCTACCTGGTAGGTTTTGCCAAGGATTCGCATTCGCTTTTGTAAATTTAATAGTTGATGAAGTTTTCCATCCAACTCTAATAATCTACTAGGCTTTAGAGACTATTTGTATCAAAAGTTTTACAAATTTAATCGTTCTTGAAGTCTTCCAACTAAACCTATTAATCTGCTAGACTGAGCATTCTCATTAAAAGCTTTACAAAATTTAAACACTGATATTTTCCAACTGTACCTAGAAATCTACTAAACTTTAGCGACGAGGATTCGGTTCAATAGCTCTTCAAAATTTAATCGTTGACGAAGCGTTCATGTTAACCGTCGAAAAGGGTTAGGTTATAACAAAGTATAGCATCAAAAGCACTTCCAAATTAAAGTGATAATAAAATCTTGAAGCTAAATCTACTTAATAAATTAATGTATAAATAATCTGATAATTTAAGTAGTATTAAAGTTAACTTTTTTAGTAAGTACTATCTATAGATACTCTCCCAAATGTACGCATTGATCAAATTTACCGGTAAATTTTATTTATTAATAGATTAATTCACACACAATCTTACAATTTACCTTATTAAACTTATTTAGTTAATGTTAATTAATTTTAGTAACAAAGTTACAAAAATATCAGCTCTTTCAAATTAGTCATTGATTACATTCAATAGGCTGGTTTCCGGCGCTGCAGCCCTTGTTGGGTGTCGTATATATAATGAGGGATCTGGAGCTATGGCATTACTTACGAAATGGCATGTGCGTATATTTCTTGCCCAACGAATAGTCATTTTACATAGTTAGAAATTATAACTAAAGATATGCAGGTACTCCTAAACTACTCCTTTTTATCAAAACTATACAGGGTGCTTCAAGTTTCGGAATATACTAGTTAGAAATATTTAATGCTATAACAACTATACATTTTATCCAGCTTATGCTGAGGAAATAGGTTATTCTTCTTTCTAACCTATGCATAAAAGCATACCAATATGTTAAATATTCGCGCTGGTGAAACCCACAGAGTGTTGGAAATATTTATGACAAAGCCCGTAGCATATAGAACTAGCAAACAACTTTTTAAAAACACCAAAATCGGCCTAACAATTTATGAAGAAAACCTATGAAAATGTTTTCCGTATATTTTACCACCTACCTATTTCGTTTGCTTTAAGAAATATCAAGAAATAGCCCATACAAGTTGTAGTGTTTTTTTTAGGAACCGATAGGACAAGTAAATGCTCGTTTCAAAGCTGGCAAAGAATGTGTTTTTAAATGGATCGCCCTGTATATCGTTCATTTATCGGATATTCCGTTCAATACTGATTCTATATATTTCAGGTTTGGCACCTTTAAAAACAACTAAAAAATAAATAGTGCCATTCATTTATACATTAAACCATTAGTTTCTTATTTCTCTTGTTGTGAAAGAGATCTTCTCATTTCTCTTAGTTACTGTAAAAATTGAGATATCAAACGTGGTATATTCGGAATACCAATAACGAACGATGAATGACTTACATACAGAGCGATCCATTTTTAGAAAAATGTGTTTGTGAGCCAAACACAAAGAAGTGAAGCTTCATTCGGAGAAAAAATATTTACTTTCGATTGCCTCGCCGTATTACACCTTTTTTATGTAACGTTTTACGTTTGTGCTCACCAGCTTACTATCCAGACACAGAGTTTCTGGTTATATTTAAAATAATAGCAAAAATCTTTATTTGAAGAGTTTGCCTAGCATATCAAATTAAAAAGTGTTAGGGCTTTACCTGCTAACCGTGAGAATTTGCTAAATAAAGAAACAATTGACGATCGAGTCTGTAAAAAATAAACATCGACTTCGTTATTTTAAATGGCACATCCCGTATATGTTTTTTATCGGATGGTCCGTTCGCTGCTGATTTCGAATAGACCAGGCCATAAGATCAATGTGTTAGAAAGAGAATGATATTGAATAATGTGTTGGTCTCATGTATTGATCTTATGACACAGTTTTTGCCATTTTTCTCTAGTTAGTTTTAAAGATAGAGGTATCAAACCTGGTCTATTCGAAATTAGCAGCAAACGGACTATCCGATAAAAAACATATATCTACGTGGTGTGCCATTTAAAATAGTGAAGTTGATGTTAATTTTTTAAAGACTCGATGGTCAATTGTCTGTTTTTTTAACAAATTATTATGATTCAAGTAAAGCCCTAAAACTTTTAAACTTGATATGCTATGCTAACTCTTCAAATAAAGATTTAGGCTGTCATTTTAAATATAACCAGAAACCCTGGACAGGGTCATCCAACGAGGACTGAACAGGAACTAATTCTCGACCCTCCTTGTTTTTTTTTAGGAAATTCAAAATAGCCATTTTGTTTATTCTTTTCCGTAGAATTTATAATTGTGATCAAAAAATATTCGATAAAAACAAATGAACTATGTGATAAAGTTATAAAAATTTTAAATGAAACCCTAGGTTTATTATTTTATTTTTCTGTTCCTTGTATTTTTTACGTTAAGATTGTTAATCAGAAAAAAGTTGAATCTAATATGGTATGCTTTTTTGGAACGTATTTCGATGCCATGGTGTAAAAAATTGGAATATTAATTTGCAAGGTAAAAACCAGTTAACAATTATTTTACCTGTAAAGAACAGTGCAAAATTAGCGTCACTGTCAATGTTTGCCAAATACCATGACTATATTCTTTGCAGCATTGTAAGTAAGCAAGTCACTATAAAAAAAATTTAATCATTAAATCAACAAAAGAAATCTTGTCTAATGAAATAAACGATATTACAGAACAATATAATTGGTAATATATCTATAGATAATACATGCAATTTCATAATAGCATACCTATATTATAACGAAATCAGAACAAAACAACTAACTTTAAAATAAACGTTAGACAAATTATTATAAATGTATTAATTAATTATCAATATGTTCAAAGTGCCCCCCATTATTTTCTTTCCAAACTAGCCTCAATTATATGATTGTCCCTATTTAACCTCTGATTTTTTTTAGTAATTTTGTTTCTAATTTACTGAATACTTGCGTTTATTCTCCGATAAACAACATTTTTTAAATGACCCCACAAAAACGTGTCCATTATTGTTAAATTTGGGCTGTTTGGTGGCCACCTGATTGTTCCATTACGGCCAATACATTCTTGGTGTCGGAGATTTAAAAAATCCACATATCTCGAACTGCATAAGGTAGTGAGCCGTCATGTTGCCAAATGATAAGTGCGCCGTCCTGTTGCCAAATGATATTTCGGTATATTACCAAGGGTAGTTCTTCTAAAAGGGGTTCTATTTCCAGTTAATTAGCCATAAAAAATATTGGCCAGAGTATTCTAATTTGTATAATACCACACCACACATGCACATATGTTCTGCCATGAAATTTGATTTATTGGAACTTCCTGGGATTCTGTTGGGCCTAGAAATGTGAATTATACCTATTAAACATTCCTGATATTGCGAAATTGGCCTTATCAGTCCAAACAGTTTTTTTAAATAAGTTTTCGTCTTCTTTTTGTTCCCTCATAAAAAGATGAGCAGCAAACTGAAATCGGCGCTTCCTTTTGGTCTGCCGTTATTTTGTAGAGGTCGTTGGTCTTAAGGTTCTTTGGATCGTCCCAAAAAAAGCTCGCCTTCTCCTTAATGGTCCATAACCAATATTCCTGACTGCTTGCTGTAACGAATGGCTAGGGTTTATCCTAAAATAATTTAGTACCACCTGATCCAGGAACCATCTTACATTAGATATTCTCTTTCAATCGTGTAAAAACTTCATTTCTTCAAACACCTTTTAAAATTAGTACCTATAGGATTGACGGAGATAATACTGCCATATATTCTTGCAAATATCTTCTTTAAGTTTCCCTTAGCATTTTCCCCACTCTTATAGAATAGGGTGATTATTTCAAATCGTTCATCAAGCGTCAACTTGAAAAGTTTTACGGCATTGACAAATTAATTTTTCACTGGTCTTCACAGGTAGAATAATTATTGTTGACTAATTTTTACCAAGAATCGTAAATTAGAGTTTCCGATTCTTGGTTTTTTACTATGCAAATTAATTTCCCAATTTTTTACACAAGGGCATGGAAATATGTTCTAAAAAAGCCTACCATATTAGTTTAACTTTTTTCTGATTAGCAACCTTAACGTAGAGGTTCCGTTTCAAATTTTATAACTTTATCATATAGTTTATTTGTTTTTTTATCGAATATGTGTTTTGACCACATTTATAAATTCTACGGAAAAGAATAAACAAAATGGCTATTTTAGATATTTCACCAGCTTACTCTCTACTCTGATACAATTTGTAACATTCAATACACAAATTCATATATTTGACACCTTTCCAATGCTTATTTATTTGTTCTGAAATTAAAAAATTCCTGCTGGCTCATGAAAACCCCTACAACTTTTATATTTACTATTTTGGATATTTCTTAAAATAAGCGCTGTGTATAGGTGGCAAAATATACGAGAAAATATTGTACATTATATCCTACGTGGTGCGGATAGTATGGTTTAACACTTATATTGATACTCTTGTAAAAATTAGCATTTGCATAAATTTATTTTATTTCAGGTATCTAGAAACCGAATTTCCCCACGATGCCAATACAGTCGTTTACCACATTCCAAAGGTATTTTCAAGGGAAGGTGAAAAACAAGGCTGTTTAGCTGAAGAATTGGTTTTTCGACGATTAAAGGATTTGGTTACTCTGGAAATACCAAATCTATGGATTATATTCTTTCATAGTGCTTCTTACGGGGGCTACTCTAATCGTAATCAGAGATTGGGTAAACTTATGATTAGGGAACACGACTTTGTCGTATTTGTGAAACATCAAGGTTAGTTAATTAGGATGTGAGTTTGTTGAAACTGTTATTTAGGTAGGTTCAGTAAAATTAGATTTGGCCCATTTTTAGGCGATGGTTTTATATTCCGTTGACAAACTAATTCGTTAAGCAAACCCAACCAGGAATGTGACAAGTTAAACTAAACAGCTGTAATAATGGATTTTTTGAAGTCGCATGGAGTTCATAGTTGTCAAATTTTGTATACCGAATTCAACACAAAACTATCCAAAAAATTGAAGATAGGACGTTAAACATTTAAATAGAAACCTTATACCGGTATTTAAAAGCAAAAACTAATGCTTTAAAAAATGTGCCCAATTATTGCTGTCTCTCACTGTTCTAATTCTTAAATATTTCCTGCGGAAATGGTGTATACCAACAATTTTAGGTGATTCAAAAACGAAATAATCTCAAAAACTTAAATCATGCGAGAGGGCAAAACAACTAATAGGTCTATTTTCTTTAAGGTACCATCATTGAACATGAACCGCATAACAGCTCTTGCTTGATATGATACACGCCATATGGTCTACATTTTTTTGCGGATCTCCACTTTAAATTTTGTTTCTTCTTTTTAAACAAATCTGCCCTGGAAATATTGTTGTACTGTTTTTAAGTACTCTGTAGATATACATACAAAATCGTCGGTTCTAACTATAGATAGGTAATTTCTAGAAACATTTTCACATTTTGTTTTGGAGATAAAAAACAGCAATCCAAATGAATTAATAAGAAAATAATAAATATTTCTAATGAATTTTTATTGTATATAATTGCGAACTTTGTTACAATATATCCAAGTTAAAATGCTTAACTGTCAAAAAAAAATAACAAGAAACGCAAATGATTTTCTACATGAAATAACCAAAATGCATGTATACGTACTAAAAACATTATAGAAAATTAGAATTAAATTTCGAATTGACACCTCAGCAATATAAATAAAATGGAATATTAATAAAATATATAGATTATTATTTAAATTTAAATTTTATATTACAAAATTGCATCCCCATGCAGACATATTACAGTGAAATTTAAGCTACACGATAAGAAAAATATATGTTAGCCCGAACACTCTAAAAAATATCTATTAAATTGTAAACTGATTTTTGAAGAAATTGATTTATTGAGCTTATAAAGGAGTGGAAGTATGTAGGGATTTTAATAATGCGGATCATCGCGCAAGTTTCCTGTTAGGTACTCTCCACAACTAAAGGCAATAATTTTCAAAAAAAATGTGTTCTAAATACAAACAGAGAGGTTTATACTCGGACTATCTGGAATTTTCTAGATTGAGGGCTGGCTGTACGAGACTTTTTCATGAGTGCTATAGAAATAATATTGATTGAACCGAGGATAGCATTATTACATTTTTGGAATTCTCTTAAGGCTAAGCGTAACACTGATAATATTCCATATGAAATGTCTTATAACGACCTAAAATGTAATAATGGTCTTGATATTGCAAATAGTTTTGCAGATTTTTTTTCATCTACTTATTGTGATACAAATTGCAAAATGCTGGACCAAGTTTCAGACCACAATGTATGATAGGCTGAGCTCATTGGATTGTAGCTGTGGTCCTGGGCCAGATGGTGCACCACCAACTTTACTTCGTTATTGTAGTTTTGTCCTTGCAAGACCCCTCTTTTACATATTTTATCTATCGCTAAACCAATTCATAAATCCGGTACTTAGGCCGATGTTAAGAACTATTATAGGCCTGTGAGCATTTTAAATATAATGCCTAAGCTTTTTGCCCCCTCCCTTGCGTGGCTTGATTATTATTTATGAACAGCTTGCTTTGTGTGTAAAAAATCAACCCAACTTAACTTGATGTCATATGTTGATTAACTGTTGGAGACCTTGGAGAGTGGCCGCGAAATTCATTCTACTTGCACGGATTTCTCGAAGGCCTGCGAAAGGGTTAACCATGAGTTTTTATTGTCCAAGCAGAATCAACGGTCCAATTGGTTTCAGAGTTATTTGCAGGGTCGGGTGCAGATTGCGAAGGTTCATCGCTTCAGATCACTGCTCTAACTTCTTATTGTTCGCAGATGATTTGAAGCTTTTTTTCAGGGTCGGTTTTCCGGGGGAATGTGTTCTTTTGCAGCCAGACTTGAACAGAGTAGCCAACTGATATGTTCTCAATGGAATGAAGTTAAACACTGGCAATTGTCACCTGATGACTTTTTCATTACTTTTTTTATCGCATGCTTACCTTTCCTTTATTCCTCATATTCAGGAAATAAAATCAAAGCCTCTAAGAATGTTGGGTTTTGTGGTTCGCTCCCATTTTATGATCTACCCAATATAATTTCAGATAAGCCAATTTCCAGCTAATGTCGAACAATGAATGACTGGTTGCCTGTTCTCAATTGCACAGATGTCGGTAACTCATGTCAGAGTCTTTATGAGATTCTAAATACCATAATCGCTACCTACCTGTGCACCACTCAAGGTGCCACGGCGCATAGGCGCTTTCCTCCATCGTTTACCAATGAAATCGTTGACAGTGTATTCAAAAAAAGCCTATCGTGATGTTAAAACTCATAAATGTCCATTTTACCTCGCCAGGTACAAATATTTGTGCAGCTTAATTAAATCGAGCTCCGACAAGCCTTACAGGGGATATATCCGGCGTGCCGAGACAAGCATAACTTCTGATCCCTCAAACTTCTGGTCTTTTATTCAAAGCAAGAGAGCTCAATCTCGCATTCCAGCCACTATGAAAGACACCAATCACTCTTACCACGGACCTCAATGTGTTGTTTCGGCTTTTTCCAACTATTTCCAGCGTGTGTTTAAAGACTTTCACCAGCCTGTAAATATTGATCTGTTGATGCAGTATTCGGACAACATCGACATTCTGCCAATAACTACTGATGATATGGTTGTAGCATGCAAAAAGCTTAAAAACCAAATCACCTCTGCCCCAGACGGTATCTTCATTGTTAGAGACTGTTCCATCGTTTTGTGCGAGCCACTGTGTCATGTCTTCAATCTGCATGTTTCCCAAAACCTGGAAGATGGCAAGGTCTGTCTCATTCATAAGAACCGCGATCCAACAGTTATTGAGAATTATCGTACTATCTCCATCCTATGTAACTTCTTCAAAATTTTCGAGATTTACCTGCACAAATGTATCTTCTCCAAGATAAAAACAGGCTTTCCGTCGACAAATACGGATTTTTCTCAAAAAGGTCGTGTATCTGGGTTAGTCTTCGACTGTCTTCTCTTACAGGCTAATGTTGTTAGCGACCAGCAGACTTGATCTGAACGTACCAAAATATAGTGTCATTACCTATCATAGAATAAAAAATCCCATCGTTCTCAACTATTTCATTAGCGGCACTGTCTTGGGTAGATCGTCAAGTGTCAGGGATCGTGGCATAGTGTTTGACGAGAAATTTAAATTTATTCCCCATATAGAGCAGATGGTGGCTGGTGCGTCACGAATGATGGGCTTTCTGATTAGAAATTGTTAACATTTTACCAACATCTTTATTATCAAACTGCTTTATTACTCCTTCGTTACAACAAGGCTGGATTATGGGTCACTTGTATGGTATCCGTTGTATGATTGCCACATTGATTCGGTGGAGGCTGTGTAGAGGCGATTTCTCTAGTGTCTTATGTTCAGAGAGGACGGTGTCTACCCAGACAGAGGCAGCCTTTTATTGCCCAGATTCGGGGAACTGTCACTGTCTGCACGCAGATATTCACAATCGGTGACATTCCTTTATAAGCTTCTCCATGATATGAACGATTGTCCCTTTCTTTTGAAAAGTATACCATTTCATGTACCGCTTTTAGAAGCTAGACAGCCATCCGCGTTCACTCTGAGATTGGGTTCTAATATTCTGTACCAGAGCCCCATTCACATGTAAAAAAATTTCAATATTTTATCAAACGCCTGTGATACATAACAGCAGCTTGTCTAACGCCCTGAAACACCTGCGTGAAGCGTCTGGTTTCTCAGTTTAACTGTAGGGGAGAGTGCTGTGCCTTGGAACGTTTGTACCATGGAACGGGACTGATTTCAAAATATACAGCGCCACCTTGTAATTCTTATCATTATATATCAATGGTGTCGGTATTAAAGAATACTACAATTCTGTCATACGGACTTTAGCGCCTTCATTTTAGCTGTGACTGGCAAAATCGGCTTCTCCTATAATAAAGTAAAAATAAAGGCAGACAGTGTATACAGTTTTACTTCAGAAGGTAAGAATCAATCAGTTTACTGCTTGGTTATTATTATTACGCATGTATTTTGATATATTAGGATTATATTGTAATTTCAATAAATTAACCTACAAATTGTTGTAGGGATTTTCAATAAAAAATGGCGCTCTGTTGTACCTTGGAACATGTCCATTATTGTACCCTGGAACACTGTTCCAAGGTACACAATAAACTATCTACAATAAAAGGTCTACAACCTTAAATTAACAACCCTACACCGTCATGTGAAACTGTATAAAGAAAGCGGAAAGCAACACTATGAATACACTGCAAGTGTTTTCGGGCGAAATGAAACTGGAATTGTTGAGCTATGTGAAGCAGGCAGCTCGAATGCATTATGAAATGAACAAAAAGGAAATGCAATGTGAAATATCCCCAGATGTGGGATGAAAGTCATCTTGCTGGATGTACATGGCTGCGAGGGTTCCTAAAGAAGTACTCTCATGAGATTAATTTACGAAAACCAGAAGCCACATCCCTCGCGAGGTCAACAAGCTTCAATCGAGTAAACGTGCAATCGTTTTTCAACAATTTGAAAAGAGTTTTTGCAAAATATGGCCCGTTCGAACCACATCAGATTTATAATGTCGATGAAACGGGCATGTCCACCCTTCATGTGCCCCAAAAACTACTTGCACCAAAAGGTATCAAACAACTTGGTAGCGTAACATCGGGCGAAAGAGGCCAGAATGTCACCTTGATTGCCGTAGTTAATGCTATTGGAAATCATTTACCACCGATGTTTGTATTCCCGAGAGTACATTTTAAGGAGTTCATGTTGAAAGGCGCACCAGTTGGTAGTAAAGGGGGTGCAAATCAATCTGGATGGTCCAAGAAAAGCTGTTTCTCGACTGGTTGGACTTTTTTATAGAGCATGTGAGACCAAGCAAAGAGCAGCCCGTTTTATTGATCTTAGACAATCACGAGAGTCACGTTAGCGTAGCGGTGATCAAAAATGCTCGTGCGTCGAGGATACAGATGCTCACTTTCCCGCCCCATACTTCGCACAGACTTCAGCCACTTAACCGTACCGTCTTTGGTTCCTTCAAATCTCACTACAACCGAGCAGTGAATGATTGGATGTCTTGCAACCCATGAAAACCGCTGTCCATTTATGTAGTCGCAGAAATGGTAGGCAGAGCATTCCCTCTTGCATTCACCAGTAAAAATATTATGTGGCTTCGCTGCAAGCGGCATTGTTTCTTTGAACGAAGACATTTTCACGGACGATGATTTTCTTTCATCTTTTGCCACGGATCGACCAAATCCAGACGACGAGAATGATGCAACTGAAGCGATGGATCTCAGAACAGACATTTCCGTTTCACCGCTCTCAAGTCCTTCCAATAGCTGCCAAGCTAAAGTGACTCCTGAAAGTATCAGGCCGTCCCCTAAAGCAGGGCCTCGGAAGCCAACTTCAAAGGGCAGAAAAAAAGGAAAATCCACAATTTTGACGGAGACTCCAGAAGAGCTTGAAGTAGAGACTGATTAGCCCTCACAGTTGTCAAAATTCAAAGAAGGTAGAGCCAGAAACGTGAATGTCGTTAGGAAAACATTGCAACTGGATGAAAGTGACGAAGAAAATAATAAGGTATTGTCCCTAAGAGAATCTTCTGATGATGACGACATTATGGCGGAGTTTAAAGACCAGGAAATTGAAGATGAAATCATAGACTACGCAACGGGGATAAAAAGTATTGCTGATATTCTGTGTCTCCCAAATGTGGTAAGGGAGATTGACCAGTACGTCGCATTTGTGTATCAAAAGCAAGTCTATCCTGGGAAGATTGTTCCTTGTGATGAAGAAGGAGCGACTATTTCTTCCATGATAAAATCCCTCAAGTCGTGGAAATGGCCAGAGAAAGCAGATTTGCTGCATTATCCATGGATAGATGTCATTGGCTCAATCAAGCCTCCCAGGCAGGTTTCCAAAAGTGGATTTTATGTCATTCCTGAATTGTCGAAACTGGAATAAACTGCACAATTTAACAATTCTTCCGTCCAGTTTTTGATTTTTTCTATATGTTTTTCAAGAATGTTAAATCCTTTTGTTTGAATTTCAGTTTTTTTTTTTCATTTTGTATGGTTTGATATGTGATTGACATGTCTTTATAAAAATAAAATGTTCAATACTTTAATAGTTGTGGTCTGTTCCAAGGTACATGATATACTGATCCAAGGTACCTGACGGTGTTGTACCTTGGAACGTTGATTGCCTGGATAATAAAAATTAGTAAGTACCGACATTTTTAGTACTAAGTTTAAAAAACTATTCTTGGCAAAGGGCAAAAGATAAAGCTATATGACAAAATTACTTTTAGCCAGATGGAAGCAAAAACTTGCTAGCAACTAAAAAAAAACTAAAAACTGTTCCAAGGTACAGCACCCTCCTCTATCTCCATCTTCATTTTTCATCTATATGTTCCTTGTTTTCATACCTTTCTTTTTGTCACTTCTTATTTTGACTTATTTTGTTTTTTTTTTAGTTTCCCTAACTGACTATGCGTCATTCGTAAAGTTCTTGATCGGCTTCCTTCCTCTACATTCCTTATTTTTAGTCTTAGATTAATTTGCTAGTTTATTTCAATTAGAACTATTATTTATTTCATATTTTATTATTTTTCTTTATATAACAATATTTTTGTGAATTACTTGTTCTTAATTTGTATGTGAATTTCCTGTAATTGGGCGTTTGCCTGTTGGAAATAAAGAGCTTATTATTATTATAATTATTTGGAATATGCATCTGGTGTCAGAAACCCTTCTTATGCATCAGTACATGTTAAGAGCCTTGAGAGTGTTCAACACAGGTTTCTGCGACAGGCATCATTTAGAACTTTTCGTGTGTATAGATCTTATGCGGAACTTCAATCATATTTGGGCATACTATCTCTCGAATCACCGAGCATCGGGATCTGAAGTTGCTTTATAAAATTTTGATCAATTAAGATTGCCATAGCCCACATCTTTTAGCAAAAGTACCCTTATTAATAACACCTTTTTTCCACCAATTACGGATTAGGTTAAACTCAAAAATTGTAAGCTAAACTAAAATTTTCTATATTATAGTTATTATAGGGTTGGATGTTGGTATTTATTTCATTGGGAACTGTGTTTGGTGTACCCCTGGTCATTTGTTATTTTATCGTCATTTATTATCTCATAGTTTTATACTCTCTTTTTAATTTTATGTGTCTGTGTTATGAATTGTATTATTGTAAGTTTAGGTAGGGTTGGATGTTGGTATTTATTTCGTTGGGAACTGTGTTTAGAATACCACTAGTTATTTATTCATTTATTGTCATTTATAGTAATTTGTTTTTAATTTTATAAGCCTGGATTAGCTTGCTTCTCAATGCGCATGGGTTATCAATATCATGTCACATCGGTTTACACATTTCCGTCCCATTTGCCGAGATTTACCCTCATAGCGCCGCGTAAGATGTTTACACATCAATAAACCAGATAATAAGCCTGACTAAGGAAATACAGAAATATTATGAGATTACTGACTGATTGTAAACATTACAAATAATTGATCTGTAATTATTCCAGAAAAGCATTTCGTTCTGCTCGTTGAAGTCAAATCGACACATGACAAGGCTACTGTAAAAGAAAATTTAGAAGTCATTTCAGACTCAAAAATTATTAAAAATAACAAGAGATCAGCCCAGCATCAATTACGAGATCATCTGGAAATCCTTCAAAATGGCTTAGGTTACGACGTCAGCGGAGAAATTCAATGCTATATTATGTGGCCGTTTTTAGGGCACTATACCAAAGATCCTAAACAACAGGTTAGTTATTAGTTGAGTAGTTAATCATCTTCACACCTTCTTGGCAAAAAATATATAAATTGGTTAAAATGGTTTAAACAGCGAAAGCTCTTTGAGAAAACTTCTGTTTCCACTGTGTGTTTGTGTTATACATTTTACAGAAAAAAATATCTTATACTTAAAAGCTACATAACCTTTTATATCATATAACCACGGCACATATAACAACCAGCAATATCACATCTTCTTTTTTCGCATCTGCGCAAGTCCGCGCGCAAGATAATCCTTGGTAGGAAATCCGTCAAACTGCCGCCAGCGGCGTCGTGTTTTTACGTCTGGTTTATTTTATTGCTATTGGAGTTAAATCGAAACCATAGGCGTGTATTTGTCAAATATTTGACATTGTGAAAGACGAACGTTGATTATGACATTGTGTAATGCAAAAAGCGATGGTGTTTAAGCGATAAGAACTTGTACAAACCAGAGATATTCTTCCAAGAAGAATTTCTTTAGATTTCCTGCTCATACAACAAGGTATACATATATTTCATAACCCATTGATATTTCAAATGTTATATTACGGCTCTGTTAAAGGAAAATCATACTTATATATTTCAAATCCAGCCCTGACTTTTCCTACCCAACTGACATTAGCAAGGTCAAATTTAATTTTTCGCCTGACAGGTCGAGTAATATTGCTGGTTGTTATATGTGCCGTGATATAACTTTGCTTTCCCAAGTCAGTGTCTTGTCATTTTAAAAACGTACTTATCTGTCCTTAGGTATACAAGATATCTCACCGTGAACTATATCGAATTTATATGGAACAATATTTACCGTACATTAAAATCAGCGGCATATATCATTATCTCACCTCCTACAGAAAGACCTACTGGCTAATATTAAAATTGCAGTGACGTCATAACATCTAGTCAAATGCTTTTGCCATAAGAATACCATTGAATTGGAGCCCAGTAAAAGTATTGAATATTTTATCGCGCGTACTAATTCCGAGTCCCAACTCGCCGTCTTCGATGCATTGTGTATCAAACGATTAGTTTCAGAATTTGACGATAATGGCTGCCGTAATTAGTGTTATTTTCTTGCATTTTTCTAAAATCGAAACTATTTATGTGCTTTTAAGTGTGTGAAACTTGTACTTAATATTTCGTTGTATATTTAGGTATACAATTAGACTCCGTTATGCCGTAGGGAACCAACCGACAAATCTTTGCAAATTGAAATATTAGCATTACATGGACCCAAATATCTTTTTTTATCGTTCTGTAATAGGAAATCAAAGATTTTTAATATTAGCGTCATCTACGGAGCAATAGTTATATCTTTAAATATTTCAATATTGTAACATTCCGATTTGGCCAGTGTCAAATATTTTTTAATTTCATTTTATACGCCGCCTTTAGCAAAAAAATGCTGTATTTTGCGGTAAGAATTATTGAAAAGAGGTCAATACTCATCGGTTAATTAATTCTAAATTTATTGATTCGATTTGCTGTCAATAAGTTTAAAATTGCCGTATTCCTTAGTGTAAATTAACTATATTCTAAATATAGGTTAACGATATATTTGTATTAGCTTTTATAACACTTTGTGACTATGTTTATTTTAGTTGATAAGCGAAGCACAGATTGCTTAGGTTTGATCAAATCACTAAAATAGGATATTATTGTTATTAGGATAGCTTTGCTTAATTCATATTACATTACCGTAGAACCGCCAGCAAACCGGTTTATATTTTTAAGAATTCTGTTAATAAAACCTGCTTTTGGGCTTCATAGATTCGACGCGACCGGTAGTAACTTTTGTAATATTCGATTGGCAACATTGGGTAGTAGGAATGGGCTATTTCCCATGATTGCTGCTATCGATTTCGATTTTTAAAATTGTATCATTTCGTTTGGGAACATTTTCTAGTATTTCTTGAACAATTTAATTTCAGCGCATCAATTGTGGCTTCCGCCGTCATTTTACCATCATAATAAATGCGAACTAAGTCGTTTATTATCTTAAAATTATTCCTTGTATCGAATCACTTGGCATTTTTCAGCTCATTACTACTTCTTGATCTGACGTAGTTCTTTAATCTCGTGGAAGGAGAAAGGCAAATTGACTGAAACTGAAACGAAAAGAGAGTCCTTCTAAAAATACCCTTCGGTGAGAAGAGAAGCTTTCTGCTTGAGTGCAGTCATAGAGACTCAACATTTAGTATTGTAATTTAATCCTACCCTTTCTTTGGGGATATATTGTGTTGGTTTCTGTTTGTGTTTTGACACGACCGATTTATCCGGATTTAACTTCTGCACTAGGTAAGCATTTTCTCTGGAATTATTTTTTTTTCCTATTGCTTGTGAAGCACGCGGACGACGCCATGACGCTAATGGTCTTTTCCCTTATTTCTAGAGGCTTTCCAAGTTCGTCGTATAAGACCGAGACCGTCGACATTCTAGCAACCCTCACACATGAGCGAGGTAATTATTGCTACGGTTTTTTTTTGTCTTAATTAACGATTTAATTGCCTTATCTGTGTTAACCTTTTTTTTGTACATTGTCCACCATTTGCATTCCATGGGTTGGTTATCTTATCTATTCCATTTTATCAAATCTGAATTTTATTTTAATGTGACTTTAGTTTTGATCATATGGGGAAGTTTATATTTTCTTTTAGGGGTGATTCATACCTATCTTTTTTATATTCAAGTTGTCTGTACCTTAGTATTTCCTTTATTTGCTGATGGTCATTGAAAGTCCATTGATAATTTTTGGGGGGCATTTGTTTTATAAAGAAAATATATTTATGCAAGGGGGTCTATAGTTTTTTTTCATTAAAGTAAGGGGGCTTTGTCTAATGCGTATTTGGTTATTGCAAGGTTCAATTACCGGGCTACCAGTTCTATTACGTGGCTACAATTCCTAACTCCGGGCCAGTTCCATCACCAGGTTACAAACCATATCTCCGGGCTCCGGGCTACGCGACAGCCGATTCTATCGCAGAGCTACAAGCTTTAACACCGGGCTATCGTGTCCTCGGCTAGTTTCACCCTAGGGGCCATCGAGGGCCAGAGTAGTAACAAGTGCCCGGCGCCTCCACCAGAGTTCGACGGATCTAAGGGGTATCGTACAGAAGCTCAAGTTTATTTATTCATTTATTTTTCTGTCCGACATATAATCGCGCTTATTCCTTTAATATAAATCAAGCATTGACCGCCAAGCTCTAAGATAGCTCTCATTAAGTTTATTTTTTCATTTATTCACCTGTTTATCTGACCGATTAATATAATTGCTCTTAATTGTCCTTTTTTTTTTTAATATAAATCAAGCATTGACAGTCGAGCTTTGAGATATACTCTTTTTTTATTCATTTATCGGGTCAGTTGATTTAATTATTGTGGCCATTTAACACTACCTACTATTATTGCTATATTTATAATTGGTGCATCTACTAGCACGCATACCTATTATGCAATTAGCTTAGGTAAAATCAAAGTTATCACTTCGGATTGTAGTGTTTAGCGCATTTAGTTGTAAGGCATACAGTACCCAGTGTTAACAACAGAATTGGTCTCCGTAAAATCACCATATTGTACCAATTATTAGTTAATTTAATAGTTATTTGACATTATTTTGTCTTTAACTTGCCATTTTACTGTAGTATTGTTGCTGTGTTTAAAAAAAAAGACTTAGTAGCAAATAGATTGTTCCGTAAATTATAGATTGTTTTCTTGTTAAGATTGAGTTCCTTTGATTTAATAAGCGTGCCTAGCCACCCTGCACAACACCAGCGGAGCTTTTTCAGTTTAGTTGGGAAAAAGTGGTGGCGCTCTACGACCCCACTATACCGGGGCCGGGCATTTGTAACACGACTCTCAGGTGCTAGGTTTGTTTTTAATTAAAAATCTTTACTTTTAACTTCAATAGGAAAAACGTGTTGCAATATGACTAAACAAATTGTGTCTGAAAGAGTTTTTAAAATGCTAGAGAAGATGGTGCTATTACTAATTACTAAAATATTTTTTAGAGGATTCGCCAACCCTAAAAAGCATTAGGCTAGGATTTTTAGTCTCTGGGCACAGTTTTTTGCCCAATGATAGTGATTTTGAGGATGTCGAGTGTACAATAAAAGGTCAAAAGAAGCTATTTTCTCCAGAGGATTATTTTAATGCAATGAAAATATGTAGAAAAAAAACATTCAATCCATATATAAATAGAAAAAAATTATTTTAAATGCCCCGAAAAGTTAGAAAAAGAAATAGACAATAGAAAAAAAACTTTAACTGGCTAAAAACTAAAAAGATTTGAAAGGAAAAATATAGCATTTTCATAAAAACATATTACAAAGACAATTATAATTACAAAGAAATAATAATACATAAAAAAGGAACACTGTAAAATTAGCTCTCAAAATATTTAATCTTTTTGTTATAGAGGCTCTGAAAAGTTTTGTTAATAATTTGTCTCATTCACAAGATACAGCAGAGTTTATTAATATTATATGGGCCTGGTGTACAATAGTTAATGTGAAACCCCCGTTAAAGGAAACCATTTACTAGATAAATATCAAGAACTTCTCACCAATTTAATTTTTGATTTAAAAAAAAAATTAGTAAAAAAAACATTATCAGTCATAACAGTCACGCTTTAAGCAATATTAGCCCAATTACGTTTCAACCTACATATAAAAAAAAAGTTAAATTTACAAAAGAAAAAACAAGCTTTTATTATATTTTTTTCGAGATTTTTGCATCTAAAATGTCCACTTAACTGTGAAAATTTAAAAGAAATTGCACATTTAAATATATGCCTGTAAATAACTCTGCACTACACCAATGCATTATAAAATGTTTCCTCTTTCTCTATAATTATGTTCCTCCGTAATTCAATATTTTGCTTAAATATTTCAGATTTATCAGATGCGTTGAAAAACTTCAATATTGTCCAAATCAGTAAGACCTTTCTTAGTAAGAAAATCGTAATCAAACCGAAAACTTGATCTTGCTTATTTGAGAAGAATTACATATAAACTTGCTCTTGCTCAAATGATTACGTATTTTCAACCTGAAGTTTTATCTGATAAACTTTTAATG
>MU182186.1:377353-391565 GCA_016904865.1 Pissodes strobi | reverse complement strand
TGATTACGTATTTTCAACCTGAAGTTTTATCTGATAAACTTTTAATGAATTAGTACTACATTTTTCCAATAACTTATCTGGTAACAGCAAATTTTCTCGTATGTTGCATACTTTTTTGAACACACTTTATATGCATCTTATACACAAATACGTTGCTAGAATGTTTTAGATTGTCGGAAGATGGAGCGAGGACAAAAATCTGCACGTATTCGAGGACACGATTTCAGATCAGAAGGCATTCAACCTCTGGTTTCTTCAAGTGGTGATTTCTCAGGGAAGCTGCATGGAAAGAACGTTTGCCCATTTACTGACTAGGTAGGCGCACTTATAGAACGCACATTAGAAAAGCTCAATTCTGCGCTCAAGAGTCCATATTAAAGACGATAAAAATATTGACCATTTGCCTATAGGACAAACGAACCTGTTTAGTACGACGAAGCGAAAGCTAGTACCACACGTAGCTAGAAAAGTTTTTTTCTATTTTGCGTTCAAATCGATCTTATTTCGAAACCTCTTTTCAACTAGGGGTTCGCGAGACCGAGACCGAGACCTGGCAAGTCTCGGTCTTGGTCTCGAAGAAAAATTTTTGTCTCGGTCTCGGTCTCGGATCTCGAAGCTCGAGACCGAGACTACCTTGGTCTCGGTCTCGGTCTTGTCTCGGTTTGGTCTCGGTCTCGGTTTGAGCAAATAAAAAGTAATTAAATAATTTACTGTTTTATTTCGTTAATAACACCAACGTTACTTCGGAATGTTAAGTTAAATGAAACATCTAATAAGTGTCTTTTGTGTATCAGTTCTTGCTGTAGATGTGATATTAGCTGCCAATGGGATAAACTTCTTCAATAATTTTACATTTTCTGTTTGCAACAGTTGATTGGATAATAATAGTTATCTTAAATAGGTACCTACTAATATTTTAATATATTTCATGTTAGTTTCTAAATTGTTGTTGTGATATAAAAATGCTTACCTCTAATGTAGGTAGGTATAAAAGTGATAGAGATTTTTAAGTATGTACAGGGTGTCCCAAATTCGAGCCTCATCATTGGGATCTCGGGAACTAGAAGAGATACGAGGTCGGTTAAATGGAGGCAAAGTTGCGCGATTTGATGCTGATCAAAATGCCACCTTATAAGTTTAAAAATTCCGAACACTTCCGAAGATTTTTGGAAAAAACCGAATATTCGCGATTTCATTTTTATTTTTTTATGACTCTATTTGAATAGATGTATCAAAATAAATTTCACTTTCTCATTGCTACTTTTTCTATTCTACAAGATGGTGTTATCCGATTTTCAAACCGACATTTCGTCTTTGAGCTGCCATCATCAACTTTGTTTTGTTAAATACGGCCCTGGATTTTTTACTACGGATTTTAAAAGCTGTTAAGATCCCAAAACCAATGATGTATCGCACTTATTCAAAAAATTCATATTAGTGACATTTTCCATAAGAACTCATGTGTTAGAGAGAGACAGAAAGCATATTTTTGGTAAGATCTTACCAGGAAATCATTAAAATGATTTTTTCGAAAAAGTGCGATACAACAATGAGAATGTGAATTTTATCATTTGTTCCAAATCTAATCCCACACAACTATTTACTTGGGTAAATTGCTAAAAATATAGCCTGGTTTGAGGGTTGACACTTTAATAATTATATTATTTATTAATCACTTCTTATATTAGATTTTAAGCTTTCTTTATGCATTACGTTAATGCGTAAAAAAAGGTTTTTGTTCTTAATCCTATTAAAAATCTATTTTCTGTCTCTCTCTAACACATGAGTTCTTATGGAAAATGTCACTAATATGAATTTTTCGAATAAGTGCGTTACATCATTAGTTTTGGGACCTTAGAAGCTCTTAATATGCGTAATAAAAAATCCAGGGCCGTATTTAAAAAAACAAAGTTGATGATAGCGGCTCAAAGACGAAACGTCAGCTTGAAAATCTGATAACACCATCTTGAAGAACAGAAAAAGTAGCAATGAAAATGGGAAATTTATTTTGTTATATCTATTCAAATAGAGTCATAAAAAAATAAAAATTAAATCGCAAATATTTGGTTTTTTCTAAAAATCTTCGAAAGTATTCGGAATTTTTAAACTTGTAAGGTGGCATTTTGATCAGCATCAAACTGCGCAACTTTGCCTCCATTTAACCGACCTCCTATCTCTTCTAGTTTCCGAGATCCCAATGATGAGGCTCGAATTTGTGACACCCTGTACACATAAAAACTAGGTACCGATTTATGTCAATTTTGTTGTCAAAGTCAACGCTTTTTCTTCTTATTTTTTACATTTCTTATCAGTTGTAGCGTAGCCATACAAAGTGATGTCATTTTCAAACATTCTGTATTAAATGGAAAAATTTATTTTGAAAACTCTTAAAATTTAACGGTATACAGGGTGTCGCGAAATTAGTGGATGAAACATGTATTTATCGATCAAAAATAACTGAAATTTTTCTTATAAATATATATCAAGAAGGGAGCTACAGCCTCTTAAAAATGGACCCCTGAATATGGTTTTGTTTAATTAGTTCCGAAACGGTGTAAATAGAGTTTTAAAATTTTGGGATTCTACTAACTTTAATATTCTGAATTTAAAAATTAACTTTTTTTGGGCTCTTTTTATATTTTTTTTCTTCAAATTTTGAAATTTTTTTTCGCAAAAAGTGCCTTTTAGTTTGTTTCGCTAGGACGCAGCGTTTTTGATAAAAACGGATTTTAAAGTATACTGACTGTCAAAAACGGGTGTAAAGTGAAGGTTATAATTTTTGATATTTCCCAAAAATTCCTTTTGACGTTACAAAACTTCATATTATTATAAAATAGTAGAAACACTTGTTCCAGAAAAAAGTTATTACAGATTTTCAGAATTTGATAAACTATAGCATTCAATTTACACCCGTTTTTGGCAGTCGGAATACATTTATAATCCGTTTTTCTCAAAACCCTGCGTCCTAATGATACGAAATAAGAGACACTTTTTTACGTATTCAAAATTTGAAAAGAAAATAAAAAAATAGCCCACAAAAAAGTTGACGTTAATTTTTTAGATTTACTCCCAAAATGTCACCTGGCCTGACTAAAATTTTCTATTTCTTATTCCATTTCCGAATTCTAAATATTAAACTTAGCTTACTTAGGAGAATTCCAAAATTTTAAAACTCTATTTTACACAATTTTGGAAATAATTAGAAAAAAAAACATCTTTAGGGGCCCACCTTTAAGACGCCCTAGCTCCCGTAGTCTCGTTACCTTTGGTTTCCCGATATATTATGTTTATAGAAAAAATTTAAGGTATTTTTGACCAATAACTACAGGGCTAATGCTTCGTCCACTAATTCTGGGTCACTCTGTATAGGTATACGATATATATCTACTGTATAAGTGGATATCGTCAAAGGTGGCCATTCATCTTTTAATACAGTGTGGCCCAAATTGGGTATACATGTATGGGTATCTTGGAAACTATAAGAGATAGAAAATCGGTTAAATGGGGAAAGTTTTAGTTCATTCAATTCCCAATTCAATGCCATTTTGGTAACGATTTGATCTTTTTTCGTTTTTGAGATATTTTGAAAAAATCAAAAAGTTGTATTTTCGAAAAAGCGCTGTACTTTTTTTATTTAAAGATATTTTTGAAATCTGTAAAAACGTTGTTAGGACAACTTTTTATGCTCGATGCACCCATGTATTCAGTTTTTAGTTCTGATGTTTTGGTTATGAGAAACCAGCATCAACTTCTTTTTTTCTTATGGCAGCCATTTTGTTTTTTAGCACATTTAAAAAGAACTTTTTTTTCCCTTTCTTGTGATGTATAACACTTCATAAAAATATTTTATTTTTATGTCAGAAAACGACAAATTTTATTTTTAGCTGGGTTGGCCATGACTGCGGAGGCCATTTGCGGTACAAAACAAATATTGCTAGTGTTTCATAGTTATTTTACTGAAAAATATACGAAACATTGATCAGACAAACATCGAATTTAACTTTTCATTTTTAGTAATTTTTGTTTTTATTAATATTTGTTAAAAGGTAAGTTTAATATTAGCTGCCCTGCCAAACATCATTAAATAATATCAATATGTTAAGAATGTTAGATTAAATGCAATAGGAATACAAGTGTAGCACCGCCAGTTATTTGGAACTCAATCCTGACAGTCAACACTCAAGACTCAAGCCTTAAGACAAGTCTGTTATGGACCTATGAAATTATAGAAGCCTTGGGAAGCCATGTGACCAAAGGACAAAATAATATTGAAACAATATTGAGTTGGCTTTAGCAACAGTTGCTACGGAGGGCGGTTGCCGTACAAATCAATATTTGCTATTAATTTCCAAACTATCGTTCTAAATATAAGTATCGGTTTCTGTTCATAACTGCTTACTTTACAATTTACTACTATTAACATACCCAAACTAACTAATCTAACCACGCGAAACCGGCTAGACCTGACCACCTCGTCCCGCTCGAGGACCCAGCCACCGCCGATGCATACGCATACACAGTTGTTCACGGTATTTGACGGTACAAAGTACAAAGTTTACAGAATATGCAGGTATCTGCCGCACGCTTGTGATCTCAATGCATTAAAGTTTCGACAGTGAGCGAGGCAACTTATATTTATTCTGTAAACTTTGCCCAAAGATTACACCGAGGGGTGTAATATCCGGGGACCCAGCTGGCCAATTTACAGGACCTCGGTTTGATATAATATTATTTAATTGTAAATGAAGGGTCCTATAAGTTGATTATCTAAAAACAAATTATACTATTTGACTTTGTAAATATTTTGCGGACTGTGTAGACTTACCGTACACACCACACCAGACATTAAAGCCAAAGCCTACTTGTGGCCTACGTTCTGGCACTTGATGAGGATTATCAGTGGCCCAAAAATGGATATTCACAATAATGAATGCTCCGCAGTTGCTGAAAAACGTTTCGCCGGTCCAAATAATCTTCATACTGAAATTGGGGTTTTCATGACATTGGTTTACAAACCAGTTTGAAAATCATAATCGCCTTGGGTCTGTTTCCTTTAAAACTTGAACAATAGTAGGTTTATAAGGACGATATTTGTTTTCTTTAAGGACTGTTTGGATAGTAGTTCTTGGTACCTATAAGTATTTCCCTCGCACGTACTCTCGTCGACGTCGTCGGGTTCGCATTAAAATATCCTTAATGTCATCGTCACGAGCTTGATTGCCCATCTGATATTTCTTTGGCGTTGGTACTTCAAAGCTTCCATAATTTTTTAAGTTCAGGTCAAGCCTCGCGAATAGTCATGGCTGTTGCCTTTCAGGATACAGGCACGGCAAAGTTGTTATATGTGCCGTGATACAGGTCCAAATAGTCGGCGGTGGCAAGATTTGTATTTCTATTACATTTAATATAACATTCTAATATGTCATATTTTTCTTCACTGGCATATCGCGTGGCGATATTTAGAAATCAAAATTTATGAAAATTTAAACAAAACCTACCAAATAGCGTTTTGACTGAGCAATGTCACTTTTCAGTAAAATTACTTAAATGCCGCCGAATTACCATAGCAACACTATCATTTATTACGGCAAATGGCCTCCGCCGTCATGGCCAACTCAGTTAAAAATTAACTTTGTCGTTTTTTGACATAAAAATAAAATATTTTTATAAAGTGTTATACATCATAAGAAAGGAAAAAATATGTTCTTTTTAAATGTGCTAAAAAGCAAAATGATCGCCATAAGAAAAAACGAAGTTGATGATGGTTTCTCAGAACCGAAACGTCAGAACTAAAAACTGATTACATGGGTGCATCGAGCGTAAAAAGTTGTCCTAACAATGTTTTTACAGATTTTAAAAATATGTTTAAATAAAAAAAGTACAGCGCTTTTTCGAAAATACAACTTTTTGATTTTTTCAAAATATCTCAAAAACAAAAAGAGAGAAAATCGTTATCAAAATGGCGTTGAATTGGGAATTGAATGGCCTACAACTTTCGCCATTTAACCATTTTTCTATCTCATATAGTTTAGAAGATACCCATACATGTATACCCAATTTGGGCCACACTGTATACTAATCTGACACGGTTGTACCAGAAGCAGATGTCCAGTTGTTTTAATGGATACGCGATGTTTTATTACCTTGTAGATATTACGAAAAATGTGAACTCATAGCTGTTTATTGCTTGGAAATGGCTCAAAATAAGTTTAAATCTACATAATTACATATTATGTACATAACAGTATAACATTTCTTCTAGAATCTTAAAAAGAAACAGCCCAATTTAAAATAAACAAGCGTTATACCCGGACTTGCACGATTTTTCAATTTTTTGGTTGATTGAACCCCGTTGGCATAAATTGCCAAAAATATACATAAAAATTTGATTTTTTCAGAAAAATAAGTTTTGAATATTCAACAAATAAAAATATTTTTCGAGACCGAGACCGAGAGTCTCGTTACCTGGGTCTCGGTCGCGATCGGTAAGTCTCGGTCTCGGTCTCGATTCTAATTACCAGGTCTCGGTCTCGGTCTCGTTTTCGAGACCGAGACCATAGTCTCGCGAACCCCTATTTTCAACACTACTTTTGTTGACTGGTTGTTATGATATTAACAAAATTGTTCAATATCAACGCCCATTAGCAACAATTGCGACACGCACCGCTTTGAATCGGATTTCTACTAATAAAGACGTCAAAAATGACAAGACGACCGGCCACGCAACAGTTGATAGGTACTAGAATAAATTAATGTTTTTCATTAAAAAACCTGCAAAATAGGAAAATTAGTATAAAATCAAAGACATATAAAAGACAATAGACAGAGCAGGTCATTCATAAATTACCAAGTTTACATGACAACATTAGAAAAATTAACGTGAAGAGGAGATAAAGTAATGAATGAAAACAATGAAGATGGCAGCCGAAGCGCGTCATACATTTCACTCCTTTACGGCCACAGCGACGCGCCTGCGTGAAGTTTCTCCCGGGGGCGCACCATAGGTGTAACATTTTAGGGCACATGTTTAAAGTCAGGTAATATTGAAATAAACCTGCTGTCAAGCAGAAAATAGTAAGCCATTACAAAAATAAAAATGAGTAGAGATAAAAGAATAATTTATTAATATTGAAATATGCGCATAACTAACAATATAAATTTTAAGTTACAGTTCGGGAAAAAACCAATTTACGTTTAATTGATAATTGATTAGAGGACTGATTACCGGGTGTCGTTAGCCGGTCTACTTGGGAATAACACTAATTATATAAAGAAACAAAGGAAAAACAAATTTCCTTCATTACGAAATAAAATTAATTTGGTGTTTATACTTCGTATTCTGTTTTGATGCAATGCCTGGGTTCTTTGGGGTACCTTATGATGAATTATTATCTTGAAGTATTGTCTCAAGACGAGTTTAATTAATTCATGGCAGTGGCAATTCTGCAAACTGGGACGATCTAAGGGAGTTCTACCTAGATTTTCCTTGGCTCGACGTCTGCTTTGGCACTGACGACCCGTCAGTCTGTTGCGAAGAGATCACGCAAGTAATCTCCTCAGGAATGGAAGCATACATCCCAAATTCCATCAAGTTACCATCAAAAGGAAAGCCCTGGTTCGACAGAATATGCGAAAGAACTGTAGGTAGGAAACAGCAAGCCTACAAGTACTGGCAGCAAAATCAGACCGCTGAAAATCGCAATTATTTTGTCGAAGCGAGAAACGAATGCAAACGTGTGATCGACGAAACTAAGGACAAACACAATCAAAGGATCAGGAATAAACTTTTGCAATGTCCCAGTGGTTCCAGGAATTTCTGGTCGGTAGCAAACGCAGTAAGTAACAACTTTACAAAAACGTCTCTCCCACCTTTGACGGACGAACGTGGCATCACGGCAACTACAGCCAAGGAAAAAGCAAACATGCTCGCTAAAATGTTTTCATCGCACTCTACCTTAGACGTCCCCCAAGGCAAGACTCTCCCCACCATATCGAACATCAACACTACCATATGGCAGAAGTCAAGTTTTCTCACCGTGATATTCGCAAAATCCTTAAAGAACTAGATACGCAAAAGGCATCAGGACCGGACGGAATACCTGCCATCGTGCTAAAGAACTGCGCCAACGAACTAACACCCGTTTTTTCCAGGCTTTTTTCTCTTTCTTACGAAAAAAGGATTTACCCAACCTGTTCCAAAAAAAGGCAAGAAAACCACGCCCTCAAACTATCGCCCAATTGCCTTGCTTCCAATAATCTCCAAAGTCATGGAACGTGTAGTCAACCAGCAACTACTCAAGTACCTCGAGAACAACAGAATAATCAGCGATAATCAATACGGCTTTCGCAAAGAGAGATCGACAGGAGATATATTGGCCTATGTCACTCATATATGGAGTAGGACAATTGAAAACTACGAAGAGTCTCGAGCGATTGCGTTGGATATTTCAAAGGCATTCGAGAGAGTTTGGCATGACGGACTGATCAACAAACTGCCGTCCTTCGGACTGCCAGCCTCTCTCTGCAGCTGGCTGGCCAGTTTCCTTAAGAACCGATCCCTACACGTTGCAGTCGATGGACACATCTCGGACACATTCACCATCAACGCGGGCGTGCCTCAGGGCGCAATACTTTCACCAACTCTGTTCCGCATCTATATGAATGACCTGCTGATCGAAACGAATAATCCTGTTTACAGTTTTGCAGATGACAGTACCCTTGTCTCCCACTTTAGATCAGAAAAACCCTTACCAGCGACTGAGACTCACCACCGCACACAGGAGCAGATTACAGCTATTAATAAAGACCTGGAGAAAGTTCAAACTTGGGGCGACCGAAATTTGGTCCAGTTCAATGCAGCAAAGACCCAAGCAGCAACGTTTACCAAGAGGGCCAATACAGCGGGCCCTGACATCATTATGGCAGGATCGACCATTTCTTCATCCTCGCGTCAATCGGACTGCTGGGTGTCTCGGTCAACAGCAATATGCAATATGTCATGGCATGACCATGTTGCTAACATCGCAAAATCAGCCTCCCAGAAGCTTGGTGCGCTATTTCGCAACAAAAAACTATACACCGCAGCAGTTGCTCTTGCTGTACAAAGCGCAAATAAGACCGTGCTTAGAATATTGCTCACATATCTGGGGTGCCGCACCAAAGCTCCAAAGCACACCCTAAAGCTGCTGGATTCCATTCAGAAGAGAGCTGTGCGTCTCGTCGGCGACCCGGAGTTGACCCGGAATCTGAATAGTCTGGAACACCGCAGACATGTGGCCGAGATGTCTCTGTTTTACAGATACTTTCACGGCAGATGTTCCCAGGATTTGGCCCGCATCATCCCGCCCCTGGCAACTCCTGTCAGACAGTCACGACAGACGGCAGGAGCGCACCAGTTCGTCGTACAACTAGAAACACCTAGAACATCGCTTTACAAGAACTCCTTTGTCTGACGCACTGCATCACTGTGGAACTCACTTCCAGGACATCTGTTTCCCACTAATTACAACCTACAACTGTTCAAGAACCGTGTCAATCAACATCTTCGCACACACACCGCTCGTCGAGCGCCATAGGATCTCCCTTTAGTGTGTGTGCCACTGCCATAAAAAAAATGCACGATTCTTCAAAAAAGTGATCGCCAAAATAGTCATATGCAACTTCTTTATGGTAATTATTATTAGTATGATAATTATTATTAGTATATTGCACACACATTTTCTATTTTTGTTAAAAATATTTGTTGTTTTATGAAAAAATCTAAAGTATTTTTCGTTAAGAATAGTGCTATCAAAAATAAAAAAAATTCTAAAAAGATAACAATAAAATAGGTTTTCTATATTAGTTTTCTAATGGAAAAATGCGGAAAAATGATTTTTGTTGTTTTTTTAACCCTGAAACCTGAAACATATTTGTATCGAGCGTACAGGATCCGTCGTTACATTTTGTCATCAAATATTTGAATACTTCATGTCGTTCGCGTCGGGGACGCAATCAACAAAAACTAAGCCCAACTAACTCAAAATATGGGCCGAAAATATCCTCCTGAATTAATTTCCATAATAAAGGTAATTGGCAATACACAAACAAACAACAAAGAAATCATAGAATAGAAAATGTTGACAAACGGACAGCGAAATGTCTGTCACGTTATCCCGCCTACCAGTGATAGCGAAAACCGACTGTATGCATATTTACACATCCTACTGTACTACGGCACGCCGGATCTTAAAATCTGTTAGTTTTTGAAACCTCTACAAAAGCTCATTGATTTAGGCATCTACATACATAACAAAATATTATTAAATAATTTTAAAGTCCTATTAATGGCCCGCAAACTGGCTTTTAGCCTTACGGTTTTGGAAAGATTGCAGAATATTTTTATTTCACTTCACGCACGGCCGCAACCAAACAAAACTATCCCAAACTAACCCAAGGCATGCCAAAAAATAAGAAAAAAAACTTTAAAAAATATTTGCATTCTTGACTGAAATCAACAGTGCGGCAACTAGACGTCGGAAAACGCCTACGCGAATATAACCAATAGAAAATGAGCACGCTCGATTGTTTGCTACGCGTCGAAAAATAGTTCCAGATTGAAATATTAATATTATGAAAGAAAATTAATATTCCGTCTTTTTTGGTAAATCAACTTGAAGTAGGTTCCTGTGTTCATGTTAAATAATTTTGATAGCATAATTGTTGAGGATCACCTATTTTTTGCTGCATGTCATATATCGACAACTAAATTGAAGCGTTACTTAATTTTCCATAACGTTTTGCAAATTAATAATTTTGACAAAAAGCATTAGATTCTATTAACTCACGACACTTTAGACATGTAATAGGAAACAAGAAATAGTTAAAATAGGTACTTACTTTTCTAAAATAGAGTTCGCAGAGTACGACTATGAGTTTATTTACTTACACATGGAATGTAATATTTGAGTTCAAATGAATGGATACATGAATATGGGGACGTTCCTTCTAGGCGTGTGCCGGCTACGCGGCGTTGTCGGCGTGCGCTGCAAGAGGGAATACCGCTGTTTTCGTGAACAATGTGAAGTGGTGAAGTAGTGACATAGAGCCCAGTTTACATAAAGTTTCTAGCGGAAAATAGGTATTCGAATTTTTTTGTGTTTCGATTTTGATTCAAGTTTTGTATTGTATTATAAATGTTTATATGTTAGTATCATAATCTACAGGGTATACTTTAAAGCGAAAAATTTATATTTTGACATGCCTTATTTTCTAATAAATGTAATTTTTCTGTCACGTTATTAAAAACAAGCTACCGATTTTCCATGATACAGACATACTCTTAGATGTCATCGGCAACAGCGCCGCAGTAGCTGTAAGAAATAGTACGGCTTGCGTACTATTTTATAAGAGGGGAAAGAAGAAGGGGAACTATGTTGGCGTCTTCATATTTAGTAAACAAATATGTCTATTTTTATATGTCTTTGTATAAAATCCACGTTTTAAAAGACATTTAGCGCACTCGCACGTTAGGAAACGCCTCGCAAGCGGGTCGTTTCCTAATTTCGTGCTCGTGCAAAAAATTATGGTCTTTTAAAACAAGTATCTTAATAGTACTTACTTATTTCGAAAAAAAATTAAAGTTTTCTGGCCTCAGATAACACTTGACGACCACACCTTTTTTTAAAACTAACGAACTAAAACAGGTAAATTTTATTGAAAGTAACTGCTTTTTATACTGAATTCGGATTTCAACGTTTTTATGATTTTATGTTCCAGACCGTAATAAAATTATACTATTTTGCGCAAACGTCTCTATTAGTTATTATGAATCCACGTCCTGTTTATAAAGTTATTTTTAAAATGTAATATGATGTTTGGCTGTATTTGGCCATGGGCCATATTATGGTACGACTTGCCTTGGTAACTATTTCCTAGTTACCATGTTTATCACTGACTGATTGCTGGGAAATAAACCGATCAACGAATGAACTTAGACACCCTGCTTTTTATTAAAAGTTCAACGGCATGTAACTTTTTTATTTTTGTCCGATTTTCGAAAGGTTCCTTGTCTTGAATAAGAAATTTTATTACTTTTAAGAAAGTGAAAGCTTCTTTTTTTAGGGTTACCGTGACTATCTTATTCAGGGTGATTAATGGACTAATCACAAATTTGACAAAAATCAAACATGCCCCAAATCTTCAAAAGACACGATACATTTTTTTGGCTCTACTATTAGAAGGCATATTTCAAAAGTAGTGCATTTTCCTGAATCTGCAGTTATAAATACCGCAATTTCATTGAGAACTTATGCAAATATTCCTACAATTATGTTTACTATGCTGAATAAAAATATATGTAATAAACGCATTATACAGGGTGATTGATTAAATACGGTACGAATAGCGCCAATGGAGAGCAACAAATTTGAAAAACCATACATACCCTAAATCTTCAAAAGAGATGATCATTTTCTTTGGTCCCCCTAAATCTAATCTCATATATCATTTATTTGCAACTAAAAATACTAAAAAAAAGTTAGAAGTTTAAAAACATTAAGTTCTACTGTGCTCGTTAACATACAGTAATTCATACTTTCCACTTACTTATGTAAAAGGAATTTTTTATCCTGTGTGAAAATTTTTAAAAATATTGGTTAAAAAAAAGTTTAGCTAAAATTAAAAAATATTTGTTACGGAAATTATTATTTATTAGTTTTAACAACTTAGCAATATCAAAACTACAACAATAGTTAGGCAGCAACAATTTTAACAACAAAACAACAATAACATTAATATTTTGTCGGACCACGCGTGATTGCCGAACAGCTATGCATCTTCTTGACACACTCATAATCAGGTTATAATTTCTTAGGGAAACTCCCATTCATCAGCAAAAATACTGTTGAAATATGCCCTTGTAAGTCTTCTAATAATCAACTTACAATAAAAATTGGGAAAACTCCCTGAGACAATGGTCCAAGTATTACAACTAAGCAGCCAAAAAAATAATCCTGTCTTTTGAAGATTTGAGGTATGTTTGTTTTTGGTCAAATTTGGTGCTATCTATTGGCGCCATTCCTACAGTGAATACCTTGTCTAATCGATCACCCGATTATTAAAATTACTTTTATTCAGTATAGTGAACAACCTAACAAAATTTAGGAGTTTTAGCATAAGTTCTGAATGAAATTACGGTATTTATAACTGCAAACTCGGTAAAAATGCACTACTTTTGAAATATGCCTCGTAAGTATTATAATAATCAACTTACAATAAAAGTTTCGAAAACGTCTCGAGGCAATGGGCCAAGTATTACGTCATCTTAACTTTGTGGTATGTTTGATTTTGGTCAAATTTGTGATTAGTTTATTAATCACCCTGTATAAGGTAATCATAGTGACCTTCCAATCCCTTAAAGCCAATCAAATTTCCTATTCAGAAGAAAGCTCTCGAGAATCGGAAAGATAAAAAGGTACAGGTCTCTAATAAAAAGCAGGGTGCCTAAGTTCAGTTGTCCCATTCAGTTGGGAAATCCAATTGTGAACGATTTTCGCACTCATATTGCACCATATTGCCTCTGTACGTAATACGAAGGTCTTGTCCAATTTCGAGGTATGTGGCTTTCTTATAATATTTTCGAAATCCTCCAGTATCAATCCTACAAATACACATTCCATGATTTTAGTATCACTGATCTTCTGGAACTAATTGCTTAGGTAGGTATGTGAATCCAGAGCTGGTTTTATCCACACTTTTAAAGAAGTTTTCCATCAGTGCATGTTTCAAATGTAAAAGCGACATAAAAACCTGGTGCTTCGTGTCATCTATATGCATTTCAAGTCAAAGTATCCGAAACGATAGCTCATTACAGATACACTAGGGAATTATTAATTCGGCATTACCAGCAATACCACTTTTTTAGATTCTTAAGCGGCAATACATGGCACGTACACCACACTGTCAAAGCCTTGGAGAGGTCAGTATACATAGTATCCACCTGCTTACCCATCTCAAGGAAAGTAGTCACAAAATTATGCTATTGACCGAAATTAGATTTACAAATATGCAAACTTTTATATGTTTGAGAACGTTCAGAGAAATTCTTCCGGTTCCTCGAAAGTTAGAACAAAAGGGTTGACGAATGAGTTTTTAGATCCCGACATTAGGGAATCGCATAAATTTTCTTATTCTAATTTATATTTAAATAGTATACAGTGTGGCATTCTCTGAT
>MU182186.1:237714-377253 GCA_016904865.1 Pissodes strobi | reverse complement strand
GAACATAACATTATAACTTCATATAATTTTTTTCCTTAATGAGTCTCCCCTTAGAAGATATGAGCCTCTAAATGCCGGACCTGAAAACGATTTTTTTATTGATAATACTAAGCAAGATTAATATAAGTACCTAAGGCATTATCAAAACAGTTTTATAATAAAAGTAGTAATGCATTATCGAGGCTAGGTACCGAATAGTCCCGTATTATTTTTGGATAGTTTGGGTTAGGGTTTCGGACTTTAAACACACAAATTGTATTCTCCATTGATTTTGATAAAATGAACCGTTTTCGAGATAACCCCATTCGAAAAGAATTTATTACATTATTGAAATAAAGCTCACATTTATTGGGAAACTGAGTATATTTTCTCAAAAATCAATGAATATTTTTTGTGTTAAAATTGCCGAGCTATCCAAAAATATCATCGCAAAGCGGACATAACGTCTATCCAAAATTTAAGGTTATCTATTCTCAGGCTAGTTCGTCCTTGGCCCCCATAATGAGCTACGCTCCAACTTTTGTTACAGGATCGTTTGATAAACTTTTCTTAGTGTACATCATCCTATAATTAGTTTCGATTACAGGGGATGGTTGAAAAGTTATCAATCAAAAGGTGGTCTCAGGTCCGTCATTTAAAAACGCATATTTTCTCGCGATTTAAATATGGGTCCGAGAGACTGCAACATTTTTCGGGACACCCTGTATACGGAAAGTACCCCAAGTTAGAAATCTTGGTACCTATTTTACTGCAACTAATTTATAGTAATTCCTGGATATAAAAATTGAACTAATAATACAATTTTATGAATCATAAAAACTGATTGGAACAAGATCTAACAAGCATTGCAATCTGTTTGTAATATGGAAACTGACAATGTTTTGAACTGTAATCAAGTGAAGAGGAAACGGTGCTTGGCAAATACAAAAAAACATCAAGAACAATGCAAAAGGCAAATACTTCTTTTCTAAGATGGTACTTAATAATCCGAGAAAGGCTAGCATCACATTCCTCCACATTGCAATTCTTCTAAGTACTCAGTAAAACTAAATTACTATTGGGTACTACAATCGTTAACAACGGGTTTTAAACGACGTTTAAAAGCTTAAGTCGATTTTCTAAGAAGAAGAAAAAGCTCGGCGAAATGCTAGGAGACGCGGCATGTAAGTCCAAACAAATGCGAAACCGCATTAATTATCGAACAGTTTAAAATGACGAGATATATTGTGAAGGACTATAAAAGTTGACGTCTAGGTGCTTCTGAAAAAAAAGAACTGGTATTTAATACTTAGCGATAGAATGGCAAAATAAAAGTTACCTCGTAAATTACGAATAAATTCTTGTCTAAAGATCGACAGATATGTATGTATTGAGAGATCTTGTGCACCCAAGTTTTTGTCTTCTCCGTCAAAAGGAATACAGGGTGTCCGGAAATAGCGTCGCCAAATTACAGAGGGTGATTCTACATAAAAAAACATAAACATTTTGTCATATGAACATGGGTCCGAAAATGCATAGTTTACAAGATACAGAATGTCAAACTTTTTGTTAATATCATAAATATGATTTTACTGATTTTGTTGAAATCTGGCAGGGTAATCTGTAGTAATAAGGGGCTCATTTAGCCTTAATTATATTAAAAATATAAAATCGAGTGGCGTCCCGGAGAGCATCATACCGAATATTATTGACAAAAAAAGTGTGCGCCGCTGACTTTTTCAAACACTTTATATTTTTTTCGTATTAAGCAACAAAAAATACAATATTTTTGATTCTTGGGTTGTTTTCGTATCTTGCGTCGTTTTCGATTAAAAAAGTAAAAACCGGTTTGTTACATTTCCAAACTTTTTTGATAAAATCGATATTTTTATTTATATCTTAAATATGCTTTCACCGATTTTGTTGAAATTTAATAAGGTTATCTGTAGTAATAGGCGGCTCATTTAGCGTTTATTAGATTAAAAATATAATGTCCAGTGGCGTCCCTGGGAGGATCATACCGAATATTATTGACAAAGAAATGTGCGCCACTGACTCTTTTAAACATTTTATATCTTTTTCGTATTAAGCAACTAAAAATACAACATTTTTGTTTCTTAAATTGTTTTCGTATCTTGCTTCGTTTTTGAGAAAAAAATAAAACCAGTTTATTACAGCGTTTGATGTAGAATTTGGTGCCCTAAAGAAATGTAATAAACTGGTTTTTATTTCTTTTTCTCGAAAACGAAGCGAGATACGAAAACAATTCAAGAAACAAAATTGTTATATTTTTAGATGCTTAATACGAAAAGAATATGAACTGTTTAAAAGAGTCAGTGGCGCACATTTCTTTGTCAATAATATTCCGTATGATGCCTCCGGGACGCCCCTGGACATTATATTTTTAATCTAATTAAGGCTAAATGAGCCGCCTGTTACTACAGATAACACTATTAAATTTGAACAAAATCGGTAAAAGCATATTTAAGATATAAATAAAAATATCGATTTTATCAAAAAAGGTTGGAAATGTAATAAACTGGTTTTTACTTTTTTTTATCGAAGACGAAGCAAGATACGAAAACAACTCGAGAATCAAAAATATTGTATTTTTAGTTGCTTAATACGAAAAAAATATAAAATGTTTGAAAAAGTCAGCGGCGCACACTTTTTTTGTCAATAATATTCGGTAGGATGCCCTCCGGGACGCCACTGGACTTTGTATTTTTAATCTAATTAAGGCTAAATGAGCCCCTTATTACTACAGATAACCCTGCCAAATTTCAACAAAACCAGTAAAATCATATTTAAGATATTAACAAAAAAATGATTTTTTATAAAAAGTTTGACACGCTGTATCTTGGAAACTATGCATTTTCGGACCCATGTTTATATGAAAAAATGTTCATGTTTTCTTATGTAGAATCACAATCTGTAATTTGGCGATGCTATTTCCGGACACCCTGTATATTGTTATCTTGAGCATTTGATGTTTTTATTCCAAACACTTCGCATGTTCCTCTGACTGAAGTTGCTACACAATGGGATCGAAACGAGGCTCAACCAAATTAGCTTTAGTACACATAATAAAATGAAATGACACATTCTACGAAAATGAAATTTCTATTCGTAGATATTTTCTAGTAATGTGTACCTACGTTTCCTTAGGATTGTCCGCATTTTTTACCAAGTTTCACCAACCTTCCTTTCTTAATCAGTATATTTTTGGGCATAATTAATGCCGCTTTAATTGATGCCATCTCGTGGATGTCGTCCTCTTGAATATTTATAATTATTTGCTATGTGCAAAATCCTTGGCACATAGGGTCTGTAAATCGACGAACTCAATAGCAGCTTATACATTACTAAATGCGATAAGCGAAAAACTCTCTAAGTGCCTCTCTGTTTCGAAAATGGACTTTTCAGAGACAATGTAAAAAAACATCGATTTCTAGGTCAAAAAAGTAAAGATTTTCTTTCCTGGAAATTAATTTTTTATAAAAGCCTATTACTTATCAAGAATCTTTTTTATGGAAATGACACACACACTAAAGAGAGATCCTCAACCATGTCAATCAACACCTATGGTTGACATGGTTCTTGAATAGCTGTAGGTTGTAATTTAGAGGAAACCGATGTCTTAAACTTTAATTGTATTATTATACTTTTATGATTAGAAATTAGTCAAAAAACGTTTTATATTTATAATATTTATATAAACATTACTTGAAAACTTCAAATTATATTTAATTTTTAAATGTGAGGCCCGGCCTCAGTTGCTTTATACGACGAGCCCCCACTGAGATATAATTTCCAAATTAGAGGAGTCGAAGTTCAAATTTTGATTTTAATTGATATACAGTCATAGCTATCTATTTGAGCTGTTGGTAATGTCGCAGATGCAAGTACATAATTCATGAAATATTGAAAAATTAAATAAATAAATTGCAGCTTTGATCTTTATTGAACTGTAAGAGAATTTCTTCTGGGTGCTGGGTAGGGCGTAGTAGAGTAACTGAATGGTCACAACTTTTTGTATATGGGCTATTAAAAAAAAATGTGTTTACATCTAAACTGGTGAGTTGATGCCCATGCTTTAAAGTGAGCTCGATATAGACTTGCATTTGAATTTAAGATCAGCGCCACGGAGCTACCTCCATAAGGGGGTATAAAACGAGTAAATCGTTAAAAAGTACATGTTTGTGTACATATAACATCTCTAGAATTGGTCAATTTATTTTTATTGCTGCCAGACTTAATATTAGCGCGCACTCATAAGACTTCTCGGACACCCGGTATAGTTGTTACGTTACTTTTTGAACACATTCTGGTAATACTCGACACCGACCCGAGAAGAACAACTGTCGAGAAGCGACAACATAAATCCCGGTCAAAAATTTGGAGTGGGGTGTAAACCGGCCAACTGTCATCTCCACATGTTGCCGGTATAGTTTAGTTTGAGATTTGTTTAGTTCATTGTTCAGTCGCCGACGACAACATTTTTGCGTGGTCGCCAGTTACCTTTGATTTGTTTGTATGTTAATTATTATTGTTAAATATTTTTGTAAACATCTTGGAAGACATTATGCCTGGTAATACTTGTGCATTTCATGGGTGTCATTCCAAGGAAGGGGAGGGAATAAGCATGTTTTATTTTCTAAAGGATTCGGAGAAGTAAATATTTTTTCCATTCATTATAAAATCTTAGGTTTTTATTATACATTATGCTTATGGCATAAAATGTATAATTTATATTATTAGTTTCATCGACTATTAGGCTGTGGTTGGGGGTATTTCCCGAGCATTTCCCAATACAGTGTGGCCGAAATTTGGTATACATGTATGGGTGTCTTGGAAACAAGTCGAGACAGAAAAACGGTTAAATGGGGAATATTGTAGAGCATTAAATTGACATGTTAATGCCGCTTTGAGAACGATTATATGTTTTTTGTTTTTGAGATATTTTGAAAAAAATCGAAAAGTTGCGTTTTCGAAAAGTGCTATAATTTTCATATTTTAAAACACAGTGTAAATCTCTTTATAACGTTGTTACTCCTTTATACAAAAACTTTATATAACCCAAATATTGGTCGGTCGGTTGGCATCAATAAACATTTATTATCGGCGGCAGTCTCTAAGGAACGTTTGTCTGTTTGCCATTTGTAGCCCTAATTTTTTCATTAAAAAATTCCGATAAATTTAAAAAGGCATTTGATGGAATTTCTCAGCAGCCTCAGAATAATAAATATTAAAAACCAAGACATCATAAATACTGTGAAATTTCATAGATGCTGAGCTATTCCCATAAGAAGCGTTAAAATAATATGGGAAAAACTGTCAAACTTGATTTTTAAGCATCTCAGAACTAGAAGAGTAAATACAGATTGTATTGAAAACGTTTTTGGCAGTACTAGACAGCAAAGTGGGAATAATATCCTAATATCAATCCCACAACAATTCTATTCCAAAGAGCATTTCAAAAAACTATTTTGCCAAAATTAAAGCATATCAATGCTATGAACTGCCACAATGACCTAGACTATATATTAATGGATATAAAATCCATAAACATACCTAAAATAATGATTGATCATCAAGAATCAAAATCCCAAGCTGCAATTCGTCGTCCGGCCTCCCGGATTATGATAATTATTATAGGAAAGACAGCAACATTCCTACTCAAATGCTTTCAGATATGTTTGTGGATAATCATGACTGTGAGAATTGTAAAGTTTACAGCCAACAATTTAATAATTTAAGTGTCGATAATATATTAATACATTTCAAAGCGTTTGATGGTAGTCGCACATTTGGTGGGCTGCAATCTCCCCCCGAATATTTTGTTAAATATTATATATGAACTAGAAAAAAATATTTAATTCTAATTTTTAGAATATAAATATTGAACCCTTGACTTCTCATAAATTGTATAGTCTAATGAGCAAGGAGTATTTTGAACATCCATGGTCTCAGTTTCCAAAAGACTATGTTCTAAAATTGTTTATCACACTCAAAATATTCTATCCCATAAAATATACTAATAGGAACCTCAAAATAATGCAAAAATAAGAGAAATATTAGAAAGTTAAAGATGTTATCGCAAGTTACTTGTACAGAAGTTGCTGACAACACCAGAAGTTTCCCAGAAACCGCTTTATCTGCTTTGCTATTATATATCAAGTCGTTTTAAATAATTGTTAAAACATTTATTATCTGCTTAAAGCTTGTACTGTAAAGACGTACTTAGAAATATAATTGTTTTTAAAAAATCGGTTTATTCTTCAAAGAACATAAGTGGCACAGTCGGTAGGATAGTGCGGCAACGGTTTGATCGAATCGATCGGTCAAAAATCGTGGCTGACAGCAAGGCAGCCAAGCAGCAAGAATCGGGAAAGGACAAGAAGAGACAGACAAACGCGTGTTTTGAATCTGTAAGTGCGTGTTTCCTTTTCACCATTCCTAAACCCTCTGAATAAGGATTTTAAAAAAGATAGTTAGGTTGTGCATAGTGCATACCAGTCTATCGCAGGCAAATAGGTTAGTTTTAGAATAAATATATACATACTGTATGTTTAATTTAAAAGAACTGCAAAATAAAGTATGTATGGTCTTTATGGATGATATAATAGTTTTTAGTACTAGCTTGCAAGAACATATCCAAAATTTGCAATTAGTATTCTCAAAACTGCGTGACGCAAATTTAAAAATACAGCTCGACAAATGTGTACGTAGAGAAGTTGGATTTCTTGGTCATATAGTAACACCAGATGGAATTAAACCGAACAACAAAAAAATAATAGCCATTCAAAAATTTCCTATTCCTAAAACACAACGCGATATTAAATCATTCCTTGGTTTATTAGGATACTATTGGAAGTTTATAAGAAATTTTGCTAAAATAACTAAGCCTTTGACTTTGACCCAATGTCTCAAGAAAAATGAAAAAGTAGAACCCAGAAAAGAGTTCAGTGAATGTTTCAATATTATGTGCAAAAATCTTCTTACATCCGAACCTGTGTTGTCTTATCCTGACTTTTCAATACCCTTCGAGCTTACTACAGACGCATCAAATTTCGCGGTAGGCGCAATTTTGTCCCAAAAGGACCACCCCATATGTTATGCCTCAAGAACGCAGAACCCCGCTGAAATCAATTATTGCTCGACGATTGAAAAAGAATTGTTGGCAATCGTATGGAGTTGTAAATATTTCCGCTCATATCTTTTCGGACATAAATTCACAATTTTAACGGATCACAAACCTTTACAATGGTTGTATTCCTTAAAAGAGCCGAGTTCAAGACTTGTGCGTTGGCGTCTGAAATTAGAGGAGTTTGATTACACTATAAAATATAAAAAAGGCAAAAACAATCAAGCGGCTGATGCATTATCTAGATATCCCCCGAATTTAGACTTAAATGCAATTGAAATAGAATCAATCGTTAATAAGCCTGGAGACGCAAACGAAATAATTGACAGCTTTCTCCAAAACCCTGACGAAATCCCTGAAGTAGACCAATCGGTTATCGATGAGATCCTTCAACCTCCTGAATCTAATATTCCGAAAATATAATATCTGATATCCAAATCAATCCATCAAATGAAAATAATCAGACGATTTGGAAACTATACTTAGTTTATTAGAATATCCAATATTAGGTTTGCCAATTTCTGAACGTTCACTAAATACGTTTAAAAATCAAATAATAATAATAACAATGGCAACGTAGACAACCTTAGATGTAATTTGAATAAAGTCTTTCGAAACACTCGACTTTATGTAATAATATCAACAGTAGCGTGCCGTATAGGGGGCCAGGGGGGGCGAATGCCCCTCCCGCCCTCTATCTAACCCGCCTCAGCCTCCTAATGCAAACTGCAAATGGCTTATCATTCGGCGCCCTCGAAATAGCTCGCCCCTCCCGCTCTTATACCCACGGCACGCTACTGAATATCAAACAGGGAACCACAACCGCATATAGTTAAATTACCTACTGAAGAAATTCATAGACCCAAAACAGACATTTGCTATCTTCTTTAGGAATGCTCAACTAGCTGAATTTTTTCAGTAACTGTACAAAGTCTATTTAAAAATTCTTCTTTTAAGTTAATTCGGTGTACAACATTTTGGGAAGATATCGAGACACAAAATGAGCAAAAAGAAAAGCTTATTTTATATCACACTGCTAAGACCTGTCATAGGGGTATAAATGAATTGAAACTTGCCCTTTCTTATTCACTAGATCATATTCATATGGATGTATTTAAGATATCCAATTTTGACAATAATTGATACATTTTCTCGTGATGGTCAAGCCTATCATCTAAATGCCTTACAGTATCCTCGATATTGGAAAATGTATTAATTTTTATCACTCATCACGGATTACCACTAAAAATCACTACATATTGTGGTACGGAATTTAAAAACAAAGAAATGGGGGACTTTTGCAAATTATATAAAATTGATCTCCATTACACGACAGCAAAAAATAGTAATTCCAATTCTCCAGTTGAAAGATTCCATTCAACTCTTATCGAACATTACAGATGTTTAAAAGAGGAAAATTCCCACCTTACACCCATTCAATTGATTAAACGCACAGTTTTAGCGTATAATAATTCGATTCATAGTGTCACGAAATATACACCGTTTGAAAGGCCATATAAATAGCCCCAATCCTTTCGATCTAAATCATCATATGATTGTCTCAAATCACGTTCAAAATCATAAAGAAAATACCAACTTGCTTTATAGAAAAATCTAAGAAATTAATGCCCAAACGAATGAAAAAATTATTACTAAACAAAAAGAAACACGGAATGAACCTCCGAATTTCCCCGAATTAGACCCTGTCTATATAAAATAAAAATCTACCTAAGCTTAAAAAAGCGGAAATAGAATCTCAGACACATAATAAACTAATAACTGATAAAGGTACATATCATAAGAATATTGCTAGAAAACCAAGAATTAAAAAAAATCGAATTTTCAGCGAAAAAAATGGAAAGGATGACACCGATCCTGATCTTGCTATTCCAAGTACTTCAAACGAATAGCCAATCCACTGATATTCAATTAACCACCATCAAGAATCCAATACTTCCTATACAATTAGGACAAGCTAAACTGCATTATGTAAATTTAAATCCAATAATCGTAGAAATATGGAAAACATTTTTTGATAATTAAGAAATATTTAAGTCAGCAAAAATGCTACTAACCCCATGTCTTATCACGGTCTTTCAGAAAATATTTTAATACGTACTGAATATCTAATGCAAACTACGTAGGAAAAGCTCGAAAATCTTTATCCACACATTCGTAGGAGTAAAGAGGCTTAATAAATATAGTAGGTAAAGCTAATAAATGGTTATTTGGCACGTAAGATTCTGGAGACGGAAAACGATATAATAAAGCTATCATGACTTTGGAACGGAGTTAGAAAAACATTATAAGTGAGCTGAATTCCCAAATTTCACTCTCAAAAAATGTAATTAATAATTATAACAAGACTATTTCCGTTTTACAAAATAACCAAAAGAAACTTGAATATAATTTAAATATTTTTCAAGAAGCTATTCAGAATACTATTACAGATCTGAGTAACTACATTAGCTTCCACGGTATAATCTACCTGATAAATTTTGACTGCCAAAACTTATTAACATTTATAGACAACTTAGAGGTTGATATTATGTTTTCCAAATTAAATGCATTGCACAAAAGTCTCGAATTGCAAAAAATGCTAATATTTCTAAACGGAATGTATAATACCAATGAAAGTCCTAATTTTACAAATATACTCTCATATTACCAATTGTTAGGTACTCAATTAACTTTTTCTGGTATTAAGTTGATATTCGCTATTCACATACCCATCCTTGGACCTGAAAATCTGAACCTATATCACCTTTTTCCTATCATGAAAAACCAAAGAGTATTATCCCAAAATACCCGTATTTGGCTCAAGCAGACGAAAAAACAGTTTGCCGAACAAATTTGTCCTATACTCGAAGAAACCCACCATTGCACGGAAGATTTCCATTCACAAGACCCATGTACTCTTCAGCTGATACAAGGCTCTACAATTGAGAATTGCCCAATTGTCCAGCTCAAAACACAAGAAACGATAACAGAACAAATAATGCAAGAAGAAATATTGGTTCTTCCAGCCACAAAAGAAAGAATCTTTTCCAAATGTAAGTCCGATCAACATATTAAGTTAACCTGCCCACATTGATGAAAATCCCGAAAACTTGTGAAGTAAGTTTATCAATGACCTCCAAATTACACAAGGGAAACCGCTTATCCTACCCGAAATCCAAATTGAAAATTGAAAAATTGAAATAACTTATGAAACACCGAATTTAACACAATTAAATATCGAAAAAATATACCTCCTGAAGGACCTAGCCCAATCACCTATCACCTATAAAAGAAACGTTCGATGGACCAATCGATGGATTCCCAATTGCCTATGGAGCCATCCTGCTATGTTTGGCCATCATACTGCTCCTCGTATTACAGTAATATTATTACTTCGGCAAAAAACTAATTTTGGCATTCCAAAACCGATACCAGAGAAGAAGAGAAAGTCCCAAAAAGGAAGAAATGAAAGAAATCAATTTGGACCCTTCCGACCCTTCAAAACCAACATCCGTTGTTTTTTCATCCTAAGAAGGGAGGAGTTATGTGTACAGAAGTTGCTGACAACACCAAAAGTTTCCCAGAAACCGCTTTATCTGCTTTGCTATTATATATCAAGTCGTTTTAAATAATAATTGTTAAAACATTTTATTCTCTGCTTAAAGCTTGTACGGTAAAGACGTATTTAGAAATATAATTGTTTTTATAAAAACGGTTTCTTCTTCAAAGAACATAACTCGCATTTATAATTTATTAGCTGCGTTCGTTTAAGGTTCTGTCATCTTTAAATGTAATAAGTTTTTTGTGAAAAATGTCATTTTTAATATAATATGTATGTGTATAAATATTTTTAGAAAAATGTGTTTTATTTATCATTTTTATCAAAAAAAAAAAACAACCACTTTTTTCGAATATTAATTTCAAAACAATTAATTTATTAGGATCACCTAATTTAACATAATATACAGTAACTTGTATCGGTACAAGTCACTATGTGTCTTTCGAATAAAATGCCCAACTTTATACCATATTGTGGTGTATGAAATATTTTTTGGACATCGTGTACGGTAAACCCTATGGAGGTTTTTGGGCTGACTGTAGGTATATCATTTGGAGTTTATTATCTTTCATATTGCGACATTTCAAATAACTGAAATAAATAAGATTTGAAAAAAGATTAGAACTCGGCAAATCGATAAACTCTGAGTTAAACCGTCAAATCCTAAAATATAATACATTACATTTCTAAATATTTCTAAAAAAACTTTAAATTAAATACATGTTTTATCGGTGTATAGCATTTCTTTTGCCTTCATTACATTTCTCTCAGTGTATTAAACCGGTCGTGTGTCGCATACGGCAAATTGAACATGGCTCTCCAACTTTAAAGCTGCCGACGGTTTTGTCACATCTCTACGGTTGTTCTTCTCGGCACCGGCTCTATTATAATAAGAAAATGTTTTTTTTTGCTATTGCAGGTATATTGTTTTAAGCTGCGGCATATTCATGGATGAAATCGATAAAGATATGCTCGCCTTGTTAACACAGCAACAATTAACCGTTCTCACTAACAAAATATGTAAAAAGGGTGGTGCATTGGTAAGTAGATAATAATATTCAACCTTTATAATTACAAAACTAATTTGTATGTGTTTAACCTTGCCATATAGCCTATAACAGGGATGTCTAAGACTTTTCGAGACAATTAAGGCTGTAAGTGTGTAACTCTTGAGCATTCGATATCTCACGAGAGTGTCTTACAAGATCAAATGCTAGGTATGATTTTTTTTAAAGCAAGTTTCTTGTTACGGAAAGCTTGCGTTGTAACGAGGTTAGTAGCAGATTAAAAACTTTTAGGTACTAGAATTTGTAAATATCAAAAAAAATCAGCAATGGGTAAATCATGCACTTTCTTTTTTAGTCGTATTTTTCAACAAGGAATGACTTTCCTTGTTGGGGAATAAGGCAAAGTGGGATAAGTGGGTCCCAGTTTTACAACTTTTTCCGCATAAACTGAAATATATATTACATTAAGCGAGGACTATTATATAGCAAAATTCTGGCATCCACGAAATCACAATTTCCCGTTGAGGCCAATCGCCAGGAATTGCTTTTTCCCCACTTTTCCATATCGTCATGGCTAGCAACCATCCGAATGTTTTTGTGCCACCCTATAGAACTAGCCTTGCCGCGTCGACGTATTAGTCATCGCCGGACGCGAAGATTCAGGAACTGTGGAATTCTCTCGATGCTCTGGTCGAGAATAATATAGAGTGGCTTCGCTTCTTCCCGAGTATTCGTGCTAGATTTTAGATTGTATATAAATAGCAGGCTGAAAGCGTGTTGAGTTAGTTAATCATTGAGTGTTGAATTCTAAAGAGCTATTAGTTGTAAAGTTATAAGAGTAGTTTAGTGTGTTTAATTGTATACAGTGGTAGAGAATAAAGAGAGTATAAGTTTAAAATAGTACAAGTTGTAATTTCGTTCAGAACCCACGAGAAAAACGTAACAATATGCTCATTATTATTATTGCCTGTTCTAAGGACGCGACTTATATTGGAAAGTAGGTTACATCAAATTGGGAGCCAGGCAGGGCCGTTCTTAGGGGTGTGCAGGTTGTGCAGGCACAAAGGCGGCGACCCTTAGGGGCGGCCGCAGGTCGCCATTGTAACCAGTAAAATACTAAATGTATTTTACTGGTTCCACTTTTTGAATATAAAAAATATTCAAAACTAAATTTCATACTTAAGACATTCCACAGAAGCAAAGTTTAAAATTGAAAACCCTCTATAAGTATTTGTAATATTTAAATTGCAGGCAATTAGTTTTTTATGCTTCAATATAATAAAAGTGGATTTATTGTATATTTTTGGTTGTCGAACTCACAAAAAACGCCGTCTCTACTCTCGTCAAAGAAAGAAAAATTCGCAAGGATATAGGGCGTACACGGAAAAAAAATCTGTTCTATATTTAAAAATAACGTAATACTTGAATTTTTAGACTGACATGAAATATATTATTCTTATTGAGAGAGTAATGCACAATTAATTCAAAAATACACTTCGTGTTGACTTTTAATAATAGCTGTATTTATTTTAAGAAATATTGTTTTAAATTGATAATAAAGTGTTCTTATATTCAAGAAAAACAATAAACTTAGGTACGAGAAGATGAAACAGTACCTATGCCAAATGGAACTATTCATGGTTTAAATGTGTGCAAAATCTCATTCGAATACTTGTAAGGAGTTTTGAACAGAATTATATTCTCCTTAAAACCAATACACTTATAATTAAGGTAAATCTTTTATATTCATTCCAAGAATATTAAAAAAAAGAAGTATAACTATTCTTCATAAGAAGCTTACGATTTAGCGAGTGCCTGTTGCATCAGATTGTTATAGCATGAAGCATAGCATTAGATGCTCGACTATAGTGGTGACCAGTTCGTTTCCTGATTTCGTTTTGAGTTCATTTTAAAATGGAAGCTTTGTTAAGCGAATGGAGATTGGAAGATTTCACAAATAAGTTTAAACGTAAATACGATAATAATTGTATTAATTTATTTGCCTTTCTATGTACACGTAGGTATAAAATATTGCTTGCTTTATTTAAATTAATATGTAGAGAACTTTGTTAGGTATTTGGCGCCAATCATGGCGTCCTACTTTCCGTTTGTTAGATAGGTCAGCTACATATTTAAATATTTCTTTGAGTAGCAGTATACATACATAATTATAGTAAAATATATAGTATTTCTAGGGATTATTTAAAGTATAGGCTAATGTATCGACATTATACATGTTGGGCGTTTTTTAATATTCACAAGTGTCGACGTCGATGCTATCCCTTATTTTCTGTTCTAATCGACACTTGTGGACTCTTCTTCACCGATGAATTCTCAAAGAGACCCAACATGTATAGCTTATTATTTAAATCAATCCTAAAAGCGATATACTTGCCTATGCATATATATGCAAAAAAATAGTTTAAATTTAGAACTCTCAGCAGTCTCTAGAACTTTTGCATTAAAATGTTTACTCATCTTTTATATTAACCGAGTTATTGTACTTGAAAGCACTGTTAAGTTTGCGCATTAGCATTTAAAGATCCTTTACACAAATAGTGCACTATGTAAAAATCGACCTCTCCTATTGGTCGATCCATATCAAAAGCTCTCGTTGTGTAGAGGATTACATCGTTGGGTCTCACCTGGAAAACACGGGTTCGAACCCCGTTGCTTTTTTTTATTATTTTTTTAAAGATTATGTTTCTAAACAGCTTTTTTTCTTGATTTTGGGCATGTCTTGGGTTAGATTGGGTTAGCACCTGGTTAGTTTCCTTTTCTTGAGCCCCCGTAGCGAGAGAAGTGAGCGGAGGGCCATGCGGATCGACAAATGGGAAAGGCCGATTTTTATATAGTGCACTATTTGTGTAAAGGATCTTATAATGCTACGCATCATGCATAATGTTAAGTTTTGTTCGTTTTGCAGTTCAGATGTATTCGTATATGTATGTACAACCATTTCTAGCTTCATTGGGTAAAATTATTGTAATAAATATTTAAATGCCGAATACTGTTTTTTTATTGTATTACACATTATATAAATAAATATGTATTATATTTTAATAAAAATAAACTATATAAAAAAACTATACGTCCAAAAATAAATTATTTTTAATTCATATATATGTCACATTTGAATCAAGAATAATAAAAATATACCAAATATAGATACACTCAAAATACGAGTTTGCTATTATCAAAACAAGAATAGGTAAATTTCAAACGAATTATACCTCAATTATTGATACAAATATTAACCTATTCTTAATTGTAAGTAGTTTTGATATTTAAAACAAGAAAATCATATCTTGATATTCAAGATTATGATTCTATTACAATAGAGTATTGTTATACTTGCGGAATGGGGAATATAGCATAGCGTTAATTCAAGATTATTAATCTTAATATTAGTATAGATTTTTTTCCGTGTAGTTTGGATTTTGTGAAGCAATTTTTTTACCTTTTCAATCCATTCATAACTTATAAAATAGCAAAAGCGGAATAAACTGTGACCACAGAAGTGTTTAGCTTTCTTTTTACAAAATGCTGATAAGAATCACTAAACTCTTCTTCATGGTTAAATTTCTTATAATAATAAGATAAACGGTTGATACATCAATTCAAGCCACCATATTGCCTAATGTTTTACTAATTAAATTTTTCCTTGATTTTCAATAACGATTGCTTTCTTTCATCATTATACTTCTTTTAAGCTTCACCAAGAAAAGGTTTTTCGTAACGTAAATACAATTTGATTTCATATAACTTGTAAATGATACCATTTTAAATACTAAGTACTAAGGTAATTAAACATGTGTAGTTCCCATAAAAGAGGATGGTTATTCTTTGAATAAAGAATACTTATTTTGCTTATGTTGGGAGTTTTACTGCTAACTGGTTTCCCAGTGTTTATATTGAAAAGACATCTTAACATCTATTAGCAACATTCTAGATTTTAAAATTCACTAGATAAATAATTTTCAGTAATCTTTCATTATTATTATTATTTTTTCTTATTTGGTTTTATAATACTTTTATTAACTTTCCGAATAGTCTTTTGTTTTTTTCTATTTTGTTTTATAATAGTTTTATTAACTTTCCGAACATTTTTTTACGTTTTCATCAAATTTTTCCAATTTTTTCAATTTTTTTTATAATGCATTTTTTCTTCCCATTTTTCTTTGTAGCTGGACTCCATCGCGTTTTTTTCACCGAAAACCGCGATTCTCTAACTTTTTTTTTACTATTATTATTTTCTTATTTTGTTTTATAATACTTTTACTAACTTTCCGAATAATTTTTTACGTTTTTTCCCCCAAAATCCCCCCTTAAATTAGAGCCCCGGTCTCCCCAGATGGTCAAAGGTAGCATTTACCATAAAAATTTCGACCCCGTCGCTCTTCCCGTTCTCCCGAAATTAATTATTTTATTTTTTTTCTTTTCCCCACGTCTGGCCGAACGGCGGGGGGGGGGGGGTCCAGTTTTCGTTCAAGATCCTCATTTTACCCCGGCTACATGGCCTAAAAATTTTAACCCTCTAGCTATACTGGAACATGCTTAATTAAAGGGGCGTTTCACTTTGATAAGCATTTTTTCTGACTTTACACTCGCTAAAGAAATTTCACATCAAAATATTTTTGTTAAAAAAAAAAAAAAATTTTTAATATAGGGGCGGCATTTTTTTGCTTGCACAAAGGCGGCAGAGGTCCTAAGAACGGCCCTGGAGCCAGGGCGTCGCCAGCTTGTGAGCTAGGGGGAAGGCAATCCGAAATTTGACACTAAAACCAAGGTCGAAAAGAAGTTTTTAAATGTTTGTTAGGTTAATAAAATAGATATCTCCTAGTGCTTAGAGTGGGGCAACTGTCCTCTCCCCATCCCGACGTCTATGATTAGGAGTAACTTCCATATTAGCAATTACTTCGTCATCAGACCACAGTTGCAAATCTTGATTTGATGATTCGCTAGTATCTTAATTTTCCCAGGTCTTCTGGGTTTCTTTCTATTTGCAGTATTAGATCCGCTTGATTTCTTATTTTGCTCGTTTATTTTGCGATTATTTTCTTTTCCTCTTCCTTCTCCTGCTTTTGTTTTTTAAGTTTTTCAATGTATTCTTTTGCAGTTATAATTTCTCCACCGGTGTTAGTTCGTTTTCTTTTAGGTCTAGAGCATCATGTCGGTTGGTATTTCTAACCAGGCCTAACACAATATCTTCAAAAGATTTGTTTTTAAATGTCAATTCGGAGTTTGCACTCCTATTTAACAGCTTAAGCAACTGCTCTGCGACCTGACCTTCTTCGACAACCTGTTTGTCCTGTTTATCTGTCAATAATTGATCCAACAAATCAGGATCTTTGTGCTGCCCATTAAAACCCCCCATACACGCTCAAGCATGTTGGACTAACATGTTGGTAAAGGCAGTTGGAAGCTGGCTCGGCGAACATGCTCGAACGTGTGTGACAACGCGGAACGTTGTTGGCGGTTGGAATGCTCCGCCACAAACAATATAGCTACGCAACAGACTTCTAGTCATAATGGCAAGAAATGAAACGGTGATCTGGCGAACGCTGAATCTCTATCATACTTAAAGAGATGGCACTACACGCAGCGAGCGACGTAAATTTAATTTTCCCTGCAAATTTACTCCCAGCTGCCGATCACCGTTTCTGCACTGTTGCCGATATCGTTCGATTCAAATAATAGGATGCGTGGATAGCGCGTAGCTAATCATTTGTTTGCGGTGGAAGAAACAAATTCATGGAAGGGTTGTCGCGATCCGCGAGTGAGGAGCCAACTGCAGCTGTGTCACAATGTCACAAAACTCACAAACAACTAATTTGTTTGTGGCTGTGTGCAACTGCTCTCTGTTGATCGCAAAATTAATATTTATTTACATTTCTAAAAATACTTATAGAGGCATAATAATTAAGAAAGGAATATCTATAATAGTATATTATTTTATATGGAGGAAAAGTAATACTTTTCATGGCGCGCTCGTGTTTAACAGCCGAACGGAGTGTAACTTTTCCTCCAAATAAAATATGCTGTTTTTTCTTCAAATGTCGACAAATTAATGCAAAAAGTCTCTTTTTAATAGTAATGATAATTATTATTAAAGATAAGTGGGTTCGCAAGGCGGCTTAGACCGGTGCGGTGTCGGTGAATAGGCTCAGATTGTTGCTATAGTAATGTAACATAAAGCTGTCAGTAGACACTGTCAACAATAATTATATTTTTAAAATTGCGTCTTCGATTGCGTTTTAATTACGTATTGATAAGCAGTTATTGAGTAAGTTCGATTAAATAATAACCAATTTGTTCCCAAATTAGTGATTTTTAGAAATGCAGTCACACATTGAGTGATAAATACAAATTTTAGTTTAATAACTCTTGAGTTGTTGACGCTTATTTTGATGTTTGTTTGTATTGTATCTATGTTGCTATGATAACACTTTTACCTCCGCCGGCGGAAAAGTGAAAAGTAAAGCTCCGGCGGAGGAAAAACGAAACTTCACTGCCGCCTACACAGTCGAGTAATGACGGATTTACTGACGTTTGAAGAAAAAAAATATTGAATAGCATTTGCATGGGCTTGCTGTTACGCTTGATGGTGTGAAGAAAATCTTTGGGTAAACTATTTTATGACTGTGAGCAGGAATATTCTCATTCACATCTACACATATTTTCCATTTTGTAGCATGGCTGGTAATACATATAAATATTTCAATTATTGTGGAAAATCTAAGCTGCGTGATGGGGTTAGAATGTTTAGGTTTCCATATAAAAATCCTGAATTGTGTAGGATATGGGTTCTTCGGTGTGATACGTAAAAATATAGTTGCTAAAAATAGTATTATCGCTAGGACAACGCAGTCTCTATTAAAGTATATACGAGTATAGTAATAGTAGATAGCATTAACATTCAAGATTTAAGTAGTTGTAGAGGTTAATATTAATAAAACTAATTAGGTAATTTATATCACTTATTGATAGATTGATTGTATTGTAATCGGTCATCATTGATATTGCTGTTAACTTTTTCAAAAAATGCAAAATTTTGGTTACGATTTGTGATGTTACATCATCGGGCGAGTACGAAAGCCTATGTAAATTTCAATGGGGTCAATTCTTGGCTTCACTAATTATTTTAGAGACAAAATTTTCGAAAATGAAATGAAAAAGCTATGTCATTTGAATATGATATTTTAAACTATTATTATTTCTACGGTGCTTTTATTATCAATCATTAATATGTACCTGGTTCGCAAACTAAAAGTTTGCGAAATTATTTCAACGGTTTACTTTTACCTGGTTTACTGGAAAAAGCTTGGATTTATTATTTAAGCAAAGCTTTTTTTAATACTCTTCCACGACTTCTAATTAATAGTATATTGCCTAAAATAATAATAAAATTAGGGAAAACTAAAACAGTAATTGACCCTTTGATAAGTTCGACGAACAGCACCCGATATAGGTATAATATGTATGCGTTACCAAGGTAAATATCTGTATCTCTAGATGTTTTTGCTAATCCTTGCATTCATGCTTAGATCATATTGTAAACTAACACTCATGTCATTTGACCTTAGATAACCAATCAAACATAACATTTAAGTAATCAATTTTTAATGCTATATAACTAAAAATGGTTTAACGTTAAAGCGTTAAAATATCATTAAGTAGCAAATAAAAATTACCGTACATGTAAAATTTTTAAAAAAGTACAAAAACCTCAAGAATAAAAGTAACTTCAGCGAGAAAAGAACTTTTATTTATAAGGTTATGTAAAATATGTTTTACATTTTTGCGTGTCCAGTATAGTTTTTACTGAAAACTAATAATTTTTTAAAGTTTTAGGACAAGTAAAGGTGAATCTTTTCTTCGAAAATGCACAAATAAAACAGTTCTTCTTCTTTCTGAGTCAATCTATGGACATACTGTGTGTATTGTATTAAATTGGCTATTTTTCATATTTACCATCACTCAGAAACATTCATGTTCCATTCGGTAATTTAAAAAAATCCTTATATAGCGCAACCGATAACTCCCGTAGGGCAATTTGCAATTAATTTCGGGGGAGATTCGAGGTAGGGGGTGTTTTTATCATTATTTTTCTTTAAAGGTGTACCCAGATTTTCTTCATTACCACATCACGACAAAACTTCCGAATTGCAATCTTCGATTATTTCCTGTGGATTCAAAACAGATCGTTTTCATCCCCTTAAATCTCTATAGGTGTTGACCCTGTTGTTTTTAACTTAATTCAGAATTAGACCACTAGAAAATCATCGCGGTGATATTTTCAAGGATTTCCTGTAAATTAAAAGGGAAATGTTTCTATCTTCCCAATGCTTCTGGGGTTAATTTGCGACTTTTTCATTATTTTATTCAGATCCAGTGAACTCAAAAACACTCGGACCGCATTCTTAAATTATTTCCTGTATAGATTCAAAATTAAGTGTTTTCATCTCCGCAATTCGTCAAATGTTGATCCCAGATTATTTAATTTTTTATTCAGACGTAGCGCACCCGAAAACTACCGGTCTGCAATCTACTCGATTATTTTTTGTACAGGTTTAAAAGGGAGTGTTTTCATCCCTACAAGTCTCAAAGCTTGATCTCAATTATTTTCATTATTTTATTCATATTCAGAGCGTAGTTATTTCCTATAGAGATTCAAAAAAGGGGTGTTTTCATCCCCGCTACTTTTAAAACAAATTTATGTTATTATTTCACTCAGATTCAACGGATTGGAGAACCCCCGGAGTGCATTGTATCCTGTAAAGATTCATGAGATAGTGCTTTCATCTCCCTTATAGCTCTCCAGGGATCGATCACTAATTTTTTTATTATTTAATTCAGGTGTAGCGCACTGAAAAACCTCCGCAATTTTCAACCATTTTCTGTAGATATTTGAAAAATGGCTGTTTCCATCTACTCAACTTTTTAGGGGTATATCTTATTTTTGAGGTGTAAACATTTTACGCAGCGGTATGGGGGTATATCTCGGCAAATGTGACGAAAATGCGCAAACCGATTCTAGCCGCTAGGGCGGTATTATATACAATTTTGCCATTTAAAATCGTTTTAAATGCATTTTAGACGATAAAAAAGCATATTTTAAATTAAACGAACCGTCAAAAGTATCATTTTTAATTATTATATTCGCAGTGTATTTGGATCCATCGCACAGCTTATTTTTAATTATTATATTCGTACTGTATTTCAATCCATAGCACAGCTTATTTTTAATGGACGGTTGAATTTAAAATGAATTTTCGCTTCAAAATCCACGACAAATTTGAATTTATTTATTTGAAATTAAACGAACTGTCAAAAATATTATTCAGATGCCCAGACGTTTAAAACAATATTGAATCATGGCCCTCTTATAAAATTTGCAAAATTTGGTTATTGACTTTCCCAATTCAAAGAATGTCGGTCCAAGATGATTACTTAAATATGAAATAAGCTGTGTCCATATGTTGATGTTATTTCTGGTCGCATTAGATTTTCGTGTCGATTTTGTGCAGTGAATTAATCCACTCCGAACCTGTCATTAAGTATTATTAAAGAATCCTAACTAATATTAGGTTTATTCTAGCAGCGATTTAAAACGGTCCAAGCTATCCGGAGTTTGCGCATAGCAATATAACCGACACTCATATCGCTATGCGCAAACTCCGGATAGCTTTGTACCGTTTGAAATTGCTGCTAGAACAAACCTATTATAAATGCGAATGTGTTTGTTTTTATTCTATGAACAAGCTAAAATGTACAGGTAACGGCCATAGCACGTGGAAAATACCAGTTCTCGTCCGATCACTGAAGGTAAGCGGCGTGGTTAGTAGTTGGATGGGTGACCGCCTGGGAACACAATGTGCTGTTGTATTTTTTTTACAACCGATGTCGTTATAGGATATGTTTACACATCAGTCTCGAGTACTAGCAGACGCGCTCAATATTTTTTTTTCCATTATTTTATTCTGATATAGCGCACCCAAACTCTCTTCCTTCCGAGCATAATTTCCTATTATTCCTCCTGTAGAGGTGTTTTCATCCTCTCACGTCTTCAACGGTCGATTCTAGATTTTTTCGTTATTTTGTTCAAATTCAGGGCAACCGAAAACTCTCGAAGTGCAATTTTCAACAACCTAACAAAATCAGCACGGAGGTATAATAAACAATTAATTATTGAGCAAGTAATCACGCATTAATTTGTGATTTTTAGCATTTTTAAGGTTAGCTATAAACTACACATATTAAAAATGCGTTGTGCTGTAGCTGGTTGTCTGAGTGACAATCAGACAAAACGTGCTGACAAATCTGTAAGATTTCATGCTTCTCCCAAAGACAATATTGTTGAAAAACCGTGGGTTACTGCTTGTTGCCGTAAAGACCATTTTAATACTAAAACCTCGAGAATTTGTTGAAAATATTTGAAGTCAGAAGACCATGAAATAAATTTGCAACATGAATTGCAAATTTGGCAATACTAATCCAAAAAAGGACCCAGTCTAAAGCGCAATCCAGTACCTTCTTTTCATCTGCAAAACCAGGTAAAAAGACCGCAGAGGCTTTCGAAGAGAGAATCGAAGAAGTTTGTGGAAGATATCATTGCTCAGTGCTAGTGCAACAATGGTTTTTGTGGATTACATATATAGAACATTGAATAATAAACAATTATTTGTAACTGTTTTTGTAGATCTGTGAAAGGCTTCAGTACTGATATTTTTGATTGTGGTGTGCCGCAGGGCTCGGTTCTGGGGCCATTAATATTTTCACTATATGTATTTAATTTAAGATGTGCAGGACTTATGGCACGGTACTTTATTTTTGCTGATGATACAGCTTTGGTATACACAAGTGGGGAAGTTAATGCATTAAATAGGCTTGTAAATGATGACCTAAAGTTGTATCTGAACTGGTTTTACAATAAATTAAAAATCAAATTTCTAATATTAACATTGTTGTTGTGATATACGTAAATATAACACTAAGTATAGGTCCCAAAATAACATTTACAAAATAATGACTAATACAAATATAGGCCTAAATAACCCGTATGTGCATGCATGTAAATCATACAGTAGAGGTAGAGTACTGGAAAATATTAGAAATCTTATTAATTATTTTCATTATAAATTGATAAATGTTTACATTGATAGTAAGGGGTTTTTAAAAAGAATCCTTTTTAGAGTTGGTAGTTAGTCAGGCCAATACGAGATGTACAGATTTGTTATTTATGTATGCACCTAGAACTAATCTTTATAAAGATTCTCCATTGATAAGGCTGTGTAATAATTTTAATAGGTATTGTAGTATTGTATTTCAGTTGAATTGTTTAAAAAACAAATAAAATTAGAAATAGATATAGGGATATGTTCCTAGTTTGTAGTTTTAGTTTTTAGTTTGATTGTATCTATTATTGGCTTTGTAAAACTTGTTGATACAAGAATACATAAATAGATAAATTATAATGTTTTTATAAAACTATTTAAGTGGTATCTAAATATTAGTTAGAATCTCTCCGACACAAAAGTTGTAATTAGTATGCTCGAGGCCAGAGCTTAAAGCACTGATTAGGGATTTATGTATTTATTGTATTGTAATATTGAGTTGTATTAAATAAATGTTATGAAAAAATAAATAAAAAGTTTGTCTAAAAAACCTTGTTTTATTTTTTTGTCATTTTTAAATAAATATAATCCCTATATGAGAAGATGAATAAGTAGATATTTCCATCTGTGAAACAAAACCAATCCACTATACCTTCCCTTATAATTTCAACTATATATCTATTATAATACCTCATATTTCATTATGTTCTCTGCCATAATCATCTATAATAAAGTGTATATAGTAGCAACTCTGCTGAAATGTCAATTAACAAGATTTTAAATTGTTCTATAAATTTCCTTTGATAAAATCTTCGTTGCTAAAGATTTGTTTCTTATTTATAAAATTTCTGTGCATGCTATCTCTTATATGTGTATTTCATATATTGAACATTATTTCTCAATTTTGATGTATATTGATTATTTATTTAGTTTATTAACAAATCAAAATAATAAAATATCTTTCAGTAACCTAAATAAACCCAAAACAGTGTTCAAATGTCTAATAATGGTCAATTAAATGTAATCGATATAACAGTTCTTACGGCAACTATTTCAAATAACTCTCATTGTGACGTAATGCGCGAACTCGACCGAATTGGGCACTCGGGAATATCATACCTGTTATTCTTTGTATCATGAACTGAACGCATGAATTTCGCCGCCAGTCGAGCTATGCACCTGTTGCTATATAGGTAGACTTTACTACATCATCGGCTCAGACCAATTACCTACACGTTATTTTGTGATAAGAATATAAGAAATTTTCATATATAATATCACAAGAGAAATTTTTTTTTCTTCAAACGTCAGTAAGTCCATCATTACTCGGCTGTGTTGCGGCCGTGAAGTTTCGTTTTTCCTCCGCCGGAGCTTTACTTTTCACTTTTCCACCGGCGGAGGCAAAAGTGTTGTCATAGCAACATAGATACAATACAAACCGACAACAAAATAAACAACTCAAGATTTATTAAACTACAATTTATATGTATCACTCAATTTGTGACTGCATTTCTAAAAATCACTAATTTAGGAACAAATTGGTTATTAATTAATCGAACTTACTCAATAACTGCTTATCAATACAGAATTAAAAGGCAATATGAGACGCAATCTTAAAAAAATAATTATTGTTGACAGTGTCCACTGACAGCTTTATGTGACATTACTATAGCAACAACCTGTGCCTATTCACCGACGCCGGTCTAAGCCGCCTTGCGAAGCCACTTATCTTTAATAATAATTAGATATTATTACTATTAAAAAGAGATGGTTTTGCATTAATTTGTCGACATTTGAAGAAAAAACAGCATATTTTATTTGGAGGAAAAGTTACTTTTCCTCCATATAAAATAATATACTATTGTCGGCATATGAAAATTTGTTGCTTGGCAATTTCGCGAATGATATTTTTGGTATCAAAATCACGAGCCGTCAGACGAGTGATTTTGTCAAAAATGCCATGAGCGAAATTGCCGAAAAGCAACAAACTTGAATAAAACCTTGAGAATAATTTTGTCTACACAATTTTTCCTCGACTGGTATTCGTCAATGCACCGTATTAACAAACAGAAGCTTTATTTATTTGTTAACAAAATTAAATGTACAATTATTATTTAATGACGTTTTTCACTCTCACAATAATAGTTATACCAGACACCTTTCTGATGGACCTGTCATAGTTTTGTCGCTAAAAAACCACTCAATTAACTGGCAGATAGTAGTTATGTCAGTAGGAAACGAGCAGTTGCTATGACGTTTTACCAGTAAGAAACACTCTAGTGAAATAGTCAGTGTAAAACTTAATATAGCTCTTTGCTGTAATAAATAACTATTAACGTGAAATTCTCAAAATCTCTCATTTTTCATTACAAACACCTTTTTTGCATTGCCAGGGGTTTGTACAATATTTCAGCCTTTTTTTCTAATAGGAACTGGGTAAAATTTGACATGCAATATATGATCAAAAATAAATTATCAGAAGTTATATTACTTTTTAAGTACCTAATAAGTTATTATTACTTTTTAAACTCAAATTTACCTACAATTCAGTGGATATTGCAACAGCGTATCGAATTGAGGCTGTTGGTAGCGCCATCTATATTGTTTCCAGTGAACGAGATGCCGGCGAAAGAAACAAGCGGGTATGGACAGTGTAAACTTTGTAGTCTCGAGCCGCGAGTCATCGAGCCAGCCTATGGCCGTCATACGTGTTCCATGTCTTTACGTTCTAGCAAAACTCCTCTAACGCCTCGGTGGTGCAATAGGCAGGGTGCTTGACTGTCATTCCTGCGCTGCGAGTTCGATTCCCACTGGTCGCGACAGATGTTTTGTTTACCTTTTTGTTAAAGATATGTTTTTTTTATTAATTTACCTTTTTCCTTAATTTTGGGTTAGTTTCTGTTAGCCTTGGGTTAGTTTTGGTTAGCACTTGGTTAGTTCTTGTTGATTGAGCCCCCGTAGCGAGCGAAGCGAGCGGAGGGACATGCAAAGCCATTATAATACCCCGGCTGTTGAATCGTAACTAGGGATTTAGCGTCTCGTTTAGTTACAATATGTGCTAGCACAACAAACGAAAAAATTGGCGCCAGATTTCTCGTTATGTTCCTCAGCTGGCTCGCGGCTCAACGGCTCGAGACTACAAAGTTTACACTGTCCGTACCCGCTTGTGCGAAAGAAGCGAATGAGGCTCGCGGCAGCCAACAGAAGCGTCTAGGTACAGACCCCGGCCGTTTTATTTAAAGCTTCAAACCCCATGTTATGCAACCAGCATCACCTTTTTGATTAAATGCATATTTCACTACGGTCTAGGAAAGTTACTGCAAGGCCTCGGTGGTGTAGAGGGTAGCGTGCTTGCGTCTCATCCCGACGCTACGGGTTCGATTCCCGTCGGTCGCGACAGATTTTTTTTTATTGTTTTTTATTAATTTAACTTTTTATCTTAATTTAGGGTTAGTTTGGGTTAGCCTTGGGTTAGTTTTGGTTAGTTCTTGTTGATTGAGCCCCCGTAGCGAGCGAAGCGAGCGGAGGGTCATGCAAAGTCATAATAATATTTTGGGTTAGTTTGGGTTACCCTTGGGTTAGTTTTGGTCAGTTCTTGTTGATTGAGCCCCGTAACGAGCGAAGGGTCATGCTCATGCAAAACTTCCATACATAATACCCCGGGATAGGGTTTGAAGCTTTAAATAAAACGGCCGGGGTCTGTACCTAGACTCTTGTCAGCCAACAGCCTCATTATTCGGCTCGTTTTAAACACATTTGAGGCGCCGTCTGTTGCGTAGCTATATTGTTTGTGGCTCCGCTCATTGTTCGGCTTGCCGATCCCTACCAACACGAACCGAGCGTCGAACAAGTTTGTATATGTATGGTGATTCGCGAGCACGTTGGCGATTATTAACGTCCTAGTGTATCGTAATTGTGTGAGATGAGCGCATCAATTTCTTATTCTGGTTATTTTTTTTTCGGATAATGTTCAGTGAATAAAAAGTGCTGGACATAATTCATAGGAATATACGCAGATCAGAGGGCTCTTTGGGACGTAAGAAGCAAAGAATACAACAATAAACACATAAAAAGGAATAGCTATGGTGTACTTGCGGAAAAAGCTAAAGAATTTTTTCCGCTTGCCGATGAAAAATTCGCAAAAGCAAAAATAGAAAGTTTTAAGACCTTCATTTCGACGAGAGCTAAGAAAGTTAAGGCATCAAAGAAAACGGGATGTCCAACAGATGATATCTACTATAAAACTCACCTCACTTTTAGGTTCTTCAAACAAACAAAAGCCTCCCGCAATCGTAGGTTCTAAATTCATCGTTTAAGTGAGGCTCGGGGATATAAATTTGGAACTGATGTTGGCGAATTCAGTGCGTACATGTGTGAGAACCATCGAACATGCTCGATTTGAAGTTGGGTTGGAGGTAATTTCCGACGAGCCAAGCATGCTTGAGCGTGTATGGGGGGTTTTAGGATTTCTTCAATTTCAGCCACTACCTGTGTATAATTGGCAACTTCTGGTTATGTGGCATCATGAAATTCAGGCATATTTATTACGGCTGTAGCAACGCGGATCATTTATAAAATAGCTGTGACGTGACATCATTAATGATTTCCCTTTTAAAAGACTATGCTATATTCCAAATTAAATGTAGCATTAGTGGCTTCAATTTAGCTTGGTATATTCCCGTGGCGGCTCGCGGCTTTGAAAAGTGGGGAAGAGCTGCCGACATCGATAGAGGGTCCACGCCAATTTGTTAATAATTATTACCGGTATTTTAGGTAAAACATCAAAAAATAAAATATATTCATAATGTATTAGCAACAAATCATTTTGTTGCTAATACAAATGTCTACGAATAACACACTAAAACTAGAATATATAGAAAATATCTGTTGTATAATACTATAATGGATCAACCGTTGAATGTAAAAATAATTCCAAGAATTCACGGCGGAATGTCCCCTAATAAACTCGCAATAAACGATACAAGGTGCTTTCGCGTTGAGAATGGAAGTGCTACACGCCAGCTCTTCCAATCATTACAAACCAAACAAATGTACGACCATTACGTCATCGTTGTCATGGCAACCAACTAGTTGCGCTTATACTTTTGATGACTCGAGGCTCTCGAGCAATACCTCTTCCATAAAGGTCTGCATAAATGACACTGCTGTCGGCGCGTACGCGAAAAGAAATAAACATTTTCATGTGGGTTCACCTCTGTTCTATTCCATAGTGGACTTAACGGGCAATGTGCAGGTGGCGACATTCTTATGAAGCCTTGATTTTAATATTTGAAAATAATTGAATTATTAGTTATTAAAGGGGTAACGGGAAACAGATTATTCCTAAACTAAGAACATTTTATCATTGAATCTTAAAATATATTATTTTACTGATGAATGAATAAATTGTATTTCTTTAAATTACATTTTCTTGAGGAAGTGGCACTTCCCCTACTTCCGCTGAATAGCCGCCACTGGTATATTCTTAAATCTTCTTGTTTAAAGAAATATTTTTATCTAGTTCCTAGTGGCAGGATGCAGACCAAGAATAGCTCTAACATACTCTTATATTTCACAATTTCTAAAGTCACTTGGCATTTCCTAATATGCTTTATTTAGTAATTCAACAATCTTTTTTTTGCTGAATTTTTCTCCTAGATTTAATAACTGCCATTTATTTCATCAGTTGGTTAGCCCAACTTGTTTTAAAAGATCCAAATATTGAAATATCTAAAGGTTGTGGTACATGGACGGTACGGTGAGGTAGTTTTAGAATGGTTATGTTGTTGTTACATGCGACTCTACAAAGTTCAAGATCAACATGAGAGATATGCTCAGCCCATCATAGAGAAAATAAATCGGTCGCTCCTTTGGTACAATGGGAATAAAGCACTTTTTAAACCAATGTAAAAAAATCACTCTCCATCTGCCCTTTCTCTATTACCGCATTTTACGTTTTGGCTAAGCCCAAATTCTATTATATTTTTGCATTTAAAAAAATAACAGGTGGAAGCAATTCTTTTCATGTTTCATGTTTCACATATTAGAACAGCTGTATTTTCCCTTTGTTCATAGCTTATCATTCTGGTGCTACGGACTCCAATTCCACCGACGACTTTCGTTTTTTTTTTGGCATCACGACAAAACGATGTATCGTCGAAGTTGAAACTCTGCTCAGGTTTGCCCCTTAAATTCAAATCGTCGATTGGTTTTGTAAGCAGATCAACAAAAACATAAATCACCAAAGGATATATTTGGCCGATTCGTGTGTATTCTTCAGCCCGAGTCTTTTTAATAAATGACTTATTCTATTTCTCTTTGCAAAACTCAAATGATGCTTTAATATTGATCTTGGTATATTGTAAGTATTGCCTTGAGTCATCCCCTGTTTTGGGTCCTTCCTGCACTGCTAAAATTGCGGCTTGTAGTTATTACCAGGTATAGTGCTCTCCATCGGCACATCTTGTCGATTTTCTGTGATATACTCCACCCATTCTACAATATACAAAATAAAATAAAAATAAATCTTCAACCTTTACTTTATTGGAGTAGATGAGCACAGGCCATGTAACAGAATAAGCACGGTCTACTTACCCCAGACCACCCTTTTTATAGCATGCAAATTTCATATAACAAGCATATACATTAGGGTGGGCCGAAAAATGCTTTTATTTTTTTCTGAAAACGCTATACCGAGAAAAACTTGCCCCTAGACTAGATAAGTAAAAAGCAAACAAACAAACATTTTTAAACGTAACCCCTAGGTAGCGCATTGCACTTGAAATTTCGATTTTTTTTCAAATTCACGATATATTACAGGATTATTTTAGAATTTAACAAAATATTATATTGAACTGCTATAGTAAAAAAATATATTTTCAAAGGTTGAAAAACACTCAGAAATATTAAAACAGTTATAAATATTTCATTTCAGGTAGCGCAAAGCACAGAAATATCCTTAATTTGTCGCATTTAATATCAATAAATCGATTAATGCATATTATAATAATATATAACAATTAATATATAAGCTTTAACATATAACATTAATAGCATATAAACGTATCTACAAATCACTTTAATCTAATTTTAAAAACTTTAAAAAACATATTTCGCTAAAAAACAAAAAACAAAATTGCACTGCGGCACCGAAATAATAAAATAAACTTTAGGTAATAGGTATCCTATCTAGTTTTCAAGACCCTAAAACTTTTAGTTAAACAATAAACATAGTTCTTTATTTGTCTTTAGGCATATTGAAATCACCTTTACTAGAAAAAACTGGCATCACAGCTCTAGATAATAGATTAATTTTAATTAAACTATCTCTGTTCTCCCAGCCGACTACTTTTTGGGATACCTCGGTGACCAGTTTTACGCACCGCTCTACCGCTTGGGTGTGACAGGGGAATTTGTCAAAGTTCCATTCATTGGCTGTTCCACCTGATGTGATTTTTGCCCAAATCTCTTCATTAGATACTCTTCGCAGCAAATGTGGTGGTGAAAGATTAGTGGTGCTCCAATCAATCATTTTCGTATATTCGCTTGCTTGAAAGTTTATTTTCGGAGATTGGTATCTTCTAATTGACTTTATTTTTGAAGCTGAGTGTCTAGCTTTCATAATTATTCTATAACCTAACTCTCTGATATGGTCCCTTTCATCTACAATAATACTGAGAAGCAAGTTCTCCGGATGAGCGAAGAAGGCGTTTCGTTCGATTACGGGATTAATAACTTCAACTAAGTTATCAGGTAAAAATCTAGTGGACTTTATGACCTCGAAAACATGCTTTGGGCCATCGGTAAAAAACTTACATTCTTTAATGCTAAACCATACAGGCATGTGTGATTTAAGTATAAAAGTCACCAAAATATTATGTTCATCTGAACGAAACGCCTTCTTCGCTCATCCGGCGAACTTGCTTCTCAGTATGATTGTACATGAAAGGGACCATATCAGAGAGTTAGGTTATAGAATAATTATGAAAGCTAGACACTCAGCTTCAAAAATAAAGTCAATTAGAAGATACCAATCTCCGAAAATAAACTTTCAAGCAAGCGAATATACGGAAATGATTGATTGGAGCCAGAGCCGGCACAAGTACACTCCTAAAGTACTTGAAGTGCAAGTATCAAGTAAATATATTTAAACAAATTACTTAAAGTATAAGTAAAAGTTTTTTAAAATTATACTTCAATTATCAAGTAAACTTGAAATTTACTTGAATTTCATCAAGTAACTTACTTCAAGTAAAAAACAAGTACTTCAAGTAAAGAACAAGGACTTCAAGTAAAGTGGCATTACTTGAAGTATAATTAGTACTTCAAGTATTTAAAATCTATTTAAAAAAAGACAATTCAAGTATTTTTTTTAGTTATTAACATTAATTATCCGCTCCCCATACTGGCATCTTATTCAAGCTTTATCTGATTTATTTTTAATTTTTCAACTTCAAAAATAAAGTAATAACAAAGGTACTTAGTAATGTTTCATATTTTTTCCTTATAACTCGCCCTGTATAATACCGATTCGTGTAAAATCTTGTAATGCATATTTTTATAACCTAGTTGTAAATAAGTCTATCCATGAAACTTTGAATATAAGAATCGAGAAATACAAGTTAAAAATGAAAAGCGGATTTCTGAAAAACAAAATACAGCGCGATGCCATTTAAAAATTAGAAGGTTAAAATACAATATTTCCTTAATTGAGATACCTATAAATATTAAAAAAATAAAATTTGCAAAAAATATTTAAAGAAAGTTAAGCAACATATATTATTATAATCATTATTACGCTATTACACATGCAGAATACATTGAATGCACTAAAAACTTGGAAAATATACTATAATACCGGATTTGAAAATATAACATCGCAGATCGGTGTACCTATTTTTAACTGCACTTGAAAAGCATTAAGAAAATAATTACTTCGAACCTGGAACATAAAATATGAGACTATTTTGTTTACATAAAAATAAAAACTGTCTAAATAACCTAACCTGGAACATAGATTATTATACTATAGTATATAACACTATTTTGTTTGATAAAACAACCTATTATTATCAGAAAATATATACTTGGATTATTTTTGATTCCACTAAAAAACAACCTTGAATATAAAATTATAAAAATATTTTGTTTACTTAAAACTATTGAATAGATTTCGAAATATGCCAGAGTCATAGGCAGAGTTAGAGTAGGTTATTTTTGAACAACTCTTAAAAACCTAACTTTGGTGTGTTCTGCTATCTGCTATAGATTTTGTTTGACATCCTGTACATACAAAAATGGTTTCTATAAAAACTTTTCATTACACTCTACTACTTGGGTACCAAGCATTTTGTTTTGAAACGTTACCCATAAAAGTGAGAGAGGTGTTAAAATAATAGTGAAAAAAAAACTGTAGAAGGTAGTACTACTAACTACTTAACTATTTGGACTTGGTCTTGGGATGTTGTTCTACTGTTATATATCAAGATATCAATATGCCTGATGGAATTGTGAAGAATATCATATTTTCCAGTTTGATTTTAACATCACAAGAGGTTCAAAATTTTTATCGGATAAAGCATGCCTTCGAGGGGCATCTATTATCTCTGCAAATGAAAATAAGCGTTCTACGGGTGCAGATGATGGAAGCCATGTGTTATATTTCAAAAATAATTCTTCTATTACAGGATATTTTTTAAGGGAACTGATTTCTATATCTGAATCGTTTAGATACTGTAAAATATCTAATTCAGCTTTTTTCTTTAAACTTGATCCGGAACTAGAATTAGGAAAGTCACATTCCAGTTCAAAAAACTCATCGATTTCGGGCTTTTTTACTTTGTCACACACCTTTGGTACTTGTGCGGAAAAGTTATTTTTGTCCGCGATTTCAAGCACTACTTTGGGTACCATTTCATTTAGATCCGCTGCTGTATAAAATGTTTGAAAATTTTTCACCCACCTCAATTTAAATGTGGGAATACAAAAAGTTGCCACAATAGCATCTTTTGCTTCGGGGGTAGAAAAATCAAAAATTTTGCCAAACGTTTAAGCAGTCCATCTTGACATGCTTGTAACAAAATTTTCGTACTACTGGTGGTAAATTCATTTGATTGCAATCTCTCAAAATTTTTTAAGAGAGAACCTAAAGTTGGCAATAAATATCCAAAGTAAGTCGATCTTTCTCCTTGCAACACATCTAAAGCATTAGCAAGGGGCTTTAAAATTTGGCAGTAATCGATGAGATAAAGCATTTCGCTTTCTTTGAGCATTTGGCTTTCTATATTGAGTTGTCGGAAAAGTTCGCCAAGCTTTTCTTTATCCCTTAAAATTTGCGACACAGCATCATAAAACGAATTCCACCTGGTAGCACCAGGATAACTTAACGTGTGCCCTAACACATTTTTTATAATTTCAGAAGTTTTTGGGCGTCCGGCCATTTTCCATAAGACCTTACATTTAGCTCGCGGCTCACCTTTATTACAGCCTGGGATTGCGCGGAAAATCACCGATAAAGGTTACAAAGCGGCCGCCGAATCTTTGAACGGTGCGACACAAATATTCGCGGCTCCTTAGATCTTAGATCAGTTGGGGTGGGTTGGGCCGCCCGCCGTCGCCGATTTTTACTTGAATTACATGCAAGTACTTTTAAAAATACTTCGCAAAATCAAGTAAAAACCCAAGTATTTTGAAACGGATATTTGAAGTACAAGTACAAGTATATAACAAAAAAAGTACTTCAAGTAAAATACTTGCAGTACCTATATGTACTTGAAGTAAAATTTCAAGTAATTTACTTCAAGTATTGACAGCTCTGATTGGAGCACCACTACTCTTTCACCACCACATTTGCTGCGAAGAGTGTCTAACGAAGAGATTTGGGCAAAAATCACATCAGGTGGAACAGTCATTGAATGGAACTTTGACAAATTCCCCTGTCACACCCAGGCGGTAGAGCGGTGCGTAAAACTGGTCACCGAGGTATCCCAAAAAGTAGACGGCTGGGAGAACAGAGATGGTTTTATTAGAAGTACTCTATTAACTACAGCTGTGATGCCAGTTTTTTCTAGTAAAGGTGAATTCAATATGCCTAAAGCCAAATAAAGATCTGTGTTTATTGTTTAACTAAAAGTTTTAAGGTCTTGAAAACTAGATAGGATACTTATTACCTAAACATTAATTTATTATTTCGGTGCCGCAGTGCAATTTTGTTTTTTAGCGAAATATGTTTTTTAAAGTTTTTAAAATTAGATTACAATGATTTGTAGATACGTTTATATGTTATTAATGTTATATGTTAAAGTTTATACATTAATTATGTTATATATTATAATGTGCATTAATCGATTTATTGATATTAAATGCGACAAATTAGGGATATTTTTGTGCTTTGCGCTACCTGAAATGAAATATTTATAGCTGTTTTAATATTTCTGAGTGTTTTTCAACCTTTGAAAATAATTTTTTTTACTATAGCAGTTCAATATAATATTTTGTTAAATTCTAAAAAAATCCTGTAATATATCGTGATTTCGGAAAAAAATCGAAATTTCAAGTGCAATGCGCTACCTAGGGGTTACGTTTAAAAATGTTTGTTTGTTTGCTTTTTACTTATCTACTCTAGGGGCAAGTTTTTCACGGTATAGCGTTTTCAAAAAAAAGTAAAAGCATTTTTCGGCCCACCCTAATATACATTCTTAAAATACCCCTATCAATTACCTATAGGCATAAAAAAATATGTTTTTCACAAAAAAAAAATTACTAGTCATGCTATATATAAACAAACAAATTGGCAAACATTTTAAAGCACGAATAAATTAACATTATGAACTTGACGGTCATTTGTATTTAACTGAGATGATAAATGACAATATTTCTTGCATGTGTTGGTGGATACATTGGGATGACTCATATATATGAGTCATCCCAATGTATCCACCAACACATGCAAGAAATATTGTCATTTATCATCTCAGTTAAATACAAATGACCGTCAAGTTCAACGGATATCCGTGGGATATTATATCCCACGGACCCACTTACTATACTTTGCCTTACTGCTAATTAGCAATACACAATAAGTCTCCCTCATTACTTCAAAATTTGTTTTGGCTCTTCTAATGCATTTTATAGCATCGTATTTTCTCTGGATAAATGTGTCCTGTTTCTATAGAGCATACGCAAATCGCCATTCCACAATTTGGTTTGTTCATCGTGCTCAAGATCATTTTAAATTTTTCTCCAATTCTGACACATGCTTTTAGCGCGTATATTAATCAATGACGCTAAATTTGCATCTCATCCCCATGACATCCTACCATGATGCAATAAGTCCAGATCGCCTAGCGGACATATTAATGAAATGCAGCCGAGAGTCTACTGGTTAGTTGTGTTACACTGCGACTCTATAGACTCTACTATAGTCAACGCTACTATGTAATGCGTCGCCGAACGGGTCCCAATAAATCTCTAGCAATTTTTAAGTAATGTTTATTTATTTAATCAATTTGATATCCATTATAACTTTTTCAAAACTATATCTTTAATATGTAACCGAAATTGGTTCCAATACAATATCCCAATGACTTTTCCCTAAAATAAATTGAAGTCAATCTTTGACCACCAAATGTCCTATCTTGGGTGTCGATGCACTAAATATTTATGAGTTATAAACGACCAATCCCGTTTCTTTTCGTCCCTTATATTGGAAAACCTATATCATTAAAAAAACTGATTTACGCTACTTTAAATTCGAACCTGAAAATATTGTGTATTTTCAGGTAGTGCATGGAATCGCTGGAACTGGTAAAACTTTGCTAGTCTTAAAAAAGCTACAGCTATTACATGAAAATGGTCAACTTGATGCTGAGAACAGAGCTCTATATATATGTTATTGGCCCGGAATAAGGTATGCAAAATATATTAGTTTATAACACTGACATATATGGAGTGATATATCATCTAACAGTTGGGGGAAGAGTAATAAACAGTAAAAAATCAATAAAACTTTAATAAATATCGGCTTAAATGACCATCAAAAATGTTCCTAGGATGATATATTATGCGATATATATAATGTATGAATTTCGTTTATTTTTTGTTGACTAAATATATTAAATCAATAAGATATTATACAAGTCTTCCTTGCATTACGGAATATATCGTCCTACTTAAAAACCTGTGGGACAACATACCTATTCTTGTCACACCCTATAAAAAGTGGCAGCAACCTTGGATACGAAAATATAAAATGCCTATTTGTGTTTCATTTTTAGGTGTGAAGTTTTACATAAGCTTAAGGTAATGGGCATCGAGGATTTCGTAGACACTTCTCGCTTCTACATAACGTCAACTGATTTTCTAAAATGCAATAAGAGCAAATATAAGCATATCTTCATGGATGAAGCTGAAGCAATAATTCTTAGTTTCCAAGCTGAAATAGTCCTGAATACATTCTACAGGATTTACAAAGCATACCATGACGGAAACTGTCACAGAGAAAACTGTTCGCTATCAGATTTGGAAGCATTTAAACAACATTCCATTTCCAAGTTGATAAAACTGCACATCGAAGAAAAAATTAAATGGGGTGAACTTTGGTTTATGGTGGATACCAATCAAGCACTTATGTTCTTACCGACACATTCTCCTGGCATTTTAAAAACGCCTCATGTTGTTCTAAACAAACTCATAAGGTCCACAAACCAAATATGTAGTTTCTTCAGTGCTGTCACCAAGGAGCCCATCCAGCAACACCAGTTAAATTTTCCAAAAGCCGAAAAGGAACCTCCAATATTTTGGGTTTCGAGAAAACCGAACATATCCCAAACAGTTTCCGAAGTAATAGTAGATTTATGTTCTACAAAAGGCGTTAAACCATGTGACATTTGCGTTATTCCATTTCTTCAGAACGAAAACCTCTCAACCGAAGCAATTAATTCACAGATTTGCCAGAAATTTGTTGATAAAGCTTTTAGGCCAGAGGGGGTGAGTGACGTAGAAGAGTTTTTAACATACAGAAAGCCTTACAACTTTCTAATCGCATGGGCTTTACGAGTTAAAGGATTAGAATTTAAAGTCGTAATTATGGTTATTGATGAAGATCAGTTCGACAAGGAAGATCCAGATGATAGAAGAAAGATGTACGTCATTTGTTCCAGATGCACGTGCATGCTAGTTATAATTGGCGATGATAACGTCAGAAAGGTTACCGGCCTAGATGTGTTATCTGAAGAATATTGTTTTAATATTAAATTTGAATATGATATTATTGATAAATGACACAATACAATAGGTACAACTCTAAATAATAAACGGCATGACTGAGAAATTAACTACGAAAAATCAGCTACGGTTAGACCAATGAATGTCCATCCCTACGTGACGGACGTAAGGATGGAGATCCATTACTAAGTAAATCAACCACTATTTTCGGTAAGTATAATAAAATTTGATGCAATCTGAATTGAACACATCTGAAACACGATTAATTAAAATCTAATTAGAGAAGTCAGAACCCATAGCACACTGCCATAACCGTCTTCATATAACTTGAACTATCGAGTCAAAAAATTCATAGAGAATCACCCTTGCACACTTTTACCCCACCTGTTCTTTACCCTCAATCGCCAACTCAACTCTTTTCGGGCATGCTATCGCAGAAAAAGTTAGAACACAATAAATCACTTCAAAAATTATAAACCTTGTGGTTTCGAAGGAAGTTCCACATCGGCTATAAAGGTGGCGAGTAAAAAGCTTACGTTCCTTTTTTCTATATGTTCCATCGATTTTAATACTAGCATTGGGACCAATTGATCCAATATTTAAACAGAACAAAAGTTGAACATTTTAGTAAATTCTCCCAAGTATTCCAGAAAATAATTTATACTAAGCTTGTAAATTCCCTAAACAAATTTAATATTATCGACAGGCGCCTGGATTCATATGCTTTTACACGGTTATTTGACAAAAAAAAAACTTTAAGCCAATACGATTTTAGGCGGCCCTGAGCAACTTTTTTGGCCCCAACATGGCTTCAGACAAATAATTATTATTATTGCTTACTCTCGGCACCCCACTTGATATTTTTTTGCTTCGATTTCAAGCTTAATGCATATATCTATCAATTATAATGTAGTTTTTATTTGGTTTTTAATTACGTTTTGTATTATTTTTATACCTTCATTTCAAAACAAAAATTAGTTTTTAGAAAATCTAAAACTGAACAAAATTAATATTAGCTTTGCTTTAGAATATTCAGAGTACAGGGTGTCCGGTTATAAATGGACCCCCCCCCCCTTTAACATCTTTATTTGACGTTTGGGGAAAAAGTGTTTAATACAAAAGTTGTAAGCTATCTCGTGGTTCAATTAGGTATACAGGGTGCTTCATAAAAACCTGGCGTTCGTTTTTTGACTTTTCTTAAATAGAATGCCCTGTATATTATTCTATTTTTCAATTCCACTCAAGTATCTAGGCATCTTTTGTAATGCTATAGCTCTAAATTCAATTGTTTTTGAGATATTGAAAATTACATTTTCATCACTTTGAATAGCTGTGGAATCCAAGCGGATGAACTTGGAGCAAAACGGATTGCACTTTCCTATCTTAGCTTTTAATGATCCATTTATAACCGGACAGGGTGTACATATAATAAAGGTGACGAAAGATTTTTTTTTATATTACAAGTGTTTTTTTTTAATAAATTACCTAATTATTTATTTTCTTTTTTTTACAAAAATTAAGCAGTTTTGTTTTTGATGTTATACATTTTCGACATCACTGGCACGGGGCCCTAGGCTCGGGCGAAATGATAAAAAAGACCCTTTCCCGACTTTTCTCGGGAAAAACATGGAAATTAGCGGAAATGTACCACTTTAAGGGGGTTTATCAGTGAAACGAGATTCCGACGGCGTGCCTTTCTAGCAAAGGCAAGCTATTCTTCGTTCTCTGTCTAGGCACCGCCCACCGATTCGATTTAAGTTGTGCGAAAACAACACTGCATTTTACGTTACGTCGCGTCGCCGGACTGCCACGTGACCGCGTCCCAGTCACCGTTGGACCGTCGATAAGCACATTACGTGTGCTCCGAGACGAACAGCATCAGCAGTCAGGCAAAATATGACAAAATCTCTCGGGAGAACGGGAAGAGCTACTGTGTTGAAATTTTTATGGTAGGTGCACCTCATAGGGGGGGGCTACCCTTGACCATATGTGGGACCGGGGCTCTAATTTAAGGGGGAGTTTGGGAAAAACCACGTTGCACCCCCACCTCCCCGGAAACCCAAAAGAATGGGAAGAAATGGAAAAAAAGTAAAACATTGTTCGGAAACTTAATAAAAGTGTTATAAAACGAAGAAAAAAATAATAATAAGAAAAGAAAAGTTAGAGACACGCGGTTTCAGGCGAAAGTATTCAGCTAATTCTTATGAAAAAATAAAAGTTTAAATGGGAAAAATTGAAAAAAAACGTAAAAGATTGTTCCGAAAGTTAATAAAAGTATTATAAAACAAAATAAGAAAAAAGTATATAAAAAAGTTAGGCGAAAAAAATGCAAAGAGTTCAAGGCGGGGATGGCAAAATGGAAAGAAAAGAAATGATGTATAAAAAAAGCAAAAAAAAAAAGTGTTGAAACGGGAGCAAAAGTTGGGGAAAAAAGCTTAAAAAATAATAAAAACTCAATTTCCAATATCTCTTTCAGAGGTTTCACTTTAGTTGTGTGTTTATAAAGCTGACACATATTTTTTTTCATGATTTTACTTTTATAACTTAGATACGGATGCTTATAAAAACCAGTTCTCTTGAAATTTGTCAGTCATTTATAAGAAAGAAAAATAAGAAATTTGTAATGATAGGTTTTTAATATAATTATAAAAATTGTGCATTTCAAATAAGAAATGGTACTATCATGTCTTTACAAATAATCTAAAAATACCTACCTATTATAATATAAATCCATATAAAAAATATTTAATTATCTCGATGGGGGTTTCTAATTTTTAGACCTCTTGTAAATATAGGATCAAGAATTTCTGGAAGAAGGCATTTAATGTATTAAATAACGTAAAAAGACATTGAAATTTGCAGAATTAATATACAAACCTATTTACAAAAAAAAAATGCATAATAATATGTCGTAGGCTTCGAATGTAAGCATAATACGGAAGGGATAAAAATTTTTTATGGAGAATTGGGATATCTTGGCTTACTCCCTATGTGTCATAGTTCGTTCATATATTATGGCTTGCGTAATAAATGATGAGAAAATGGAATCTATGTTTATAAAATATATAAAGCTATCTAAAAACAAAATATAAAACATACTTTTATATTTAAGCACATATAGATATAGAAGGTAGTTTGTGGATGTTCCTTTATTTTTCTCCTGTTGTAGTTACCCGCCGATTCGAGCTCCCCTGTGTTTGTCTATAAACTAAATGTCCTGCATTGGCTCCAGGACGAGAACCGAGTGTCCCTGACTAAAATCCCTTGTGACAATGTTCAATGTTGTATTTTTAGTTGTTTAATTCGAAAAAAAAAAAACATTTTTTTTTTAAGTCATGGGCGGACACTTTCTTTTATCAATAATATTCGGTATGATACCCTCCGGGGCCCCACTAGACATTATATATTTAATCTTATTAAGGCTAAATAAGCCCCTTATTATTACAGATAACACTACTAAATTTCAACAAAATCGTTAAAAGGATATTTAAGATATTAATTAAAAAAACGATTTTTTTAAAGTTTGACATCCTGTATCTGGGAAACTATGCATTTTCGGACCCAGGTTCATATGAGAAAAAGTTAATATTTTCTTATGTAGAATCTCTCCTGAAATTATTCTAACGGTATTTTCGGACACCCTGCATATCGTTGAATTCATCTTTTACTGGTTTATTTAGAAATATGTAAGAAAAAAGGGCATTCTGTTTAAAAAAATTACCTTAATTTGACCCCCTTGTATAAAATAGGGTGACAATTAAAACACTACAAACAATAAAAGATCGTTTAACTAGAAACATCTTTTGTATTTTTAATTTTTTTTGCAACACTCATAGATTTCGAGTTAAGGTATGGGCTCAACTTAAAGCGGCCACCCTGTACATTATTCACCAAACAAAATCAAAAGTTGTTGTATTTAGTAGTCTGTTAAAACAAAACTTACGTTGATGCCATTAGTTTTGCTGACTTCTTTTGTTCTCTTGATCTTCTAGCGATCAAAATTTTTTGACAAATACTACTGTTTTTGGAATCAGGTCGCTTTTTTCCCCATATTGATACAAAAACAATAAAACAAAGTAAGAATAATCGAGATAGAAAGGTGCAAACCATTTTGCTCTATCTTGGTCAATGGCCGATTTTCAACTGTCAATATTTCGAGAACAGTTGGAGATAGGTGTAGAACATTTTTCATTAAATGTGTCTAGAATTTGATGTAGAATCTAGATGTGCAATAATATGCAGGGCATTCCATTAAAAAAGTCAATAAACGAATGCCAGGTTTTTATGAAGCACCCTGTATAATTGAAAATATTTTACGATATGGGACACGACATATCCTACAATTTTTGTATTTAACATTTTTTTATCTCTGTAAATAGGGAGATACGGGACAGTCACACTAATGGACCACCATGTAGGTATTTTCCCCTTTATTATTATTATTCCTTGAAAATAGTCATTATTTATCTATAGGTAATAATTATTGATGTAGATACCTTTTTCCAAATATATAGGCTCGTAACCTGCCTAAAGTGTTTAGAACACCTTTTTATATTTTATGTTATAGTCTTTACGAAGTAAATTGAAACAGTTGGGGCTCTTAATAATTTCTAATTATTTTGTGTAGGCGCTCGCCGGCAACTGAGAACAGACTATGCCGACATTAAATTAAGAGTCCCAACTTTTTCAATTGACTTCGTAAAGACGATACCTACGTCTAGACTAGGTAGAAGCGAGTCGATTGTTTATCTTATCCTTCGTATTTTTTGAATCCTACAGTAATATTTGTATTATCATTCAAATTTTGAATCTCGAGTGTGCGGGTCGTTCTGTAACTTGTGATTTATTGTGTTTAGGTTCTATCAGTGCTTTGTTTTATTGTTTTTGTATCAATATGGGGAAAAAAAGCGACCTGATTCCAAAAACAGTAGTATTTGTCAAAAAATGTTGATCGCTAGAAGATCAAGAGAACAAAAGAAGTCAGCAAAAATATTGACAGTTGAAAATCGGCCATTTACCAAGTTTGACAGCCTGTAAACTCTAAACGGCTAAGGATAGAGCAAAATGGTTTGTACTTTCCTATCTTGGTTTTTCATAAGCTATTGTTTGACACTAACTTTTTATTTACCACAGGTAAATTTAACCTCTGGGTAAATAAATACAAAGTTAGCGTTAAACGATAGCTTATGAAAAATCGAGATAGAAAGGTGCAAACCATTTTGCTCTATTTTTACCCGTTTAGATTGTACAGGATTATTCAACGAGGACTAGACAAGGCTAATTTTTGACTTTCCCTGTACTTTTACAAAAAAAAACTGAAATAGCCATCTTATGTAATTTTTTCCCGCGAATTCGGATATGTTCAGCAAGAAACAATTGAAAATCAAATAAAAGTGCTAGGGGTCACTTTGATATATTTTTAAATGGGATGCCATGTATATTATTGCATATTTGGATTGTACGAAAAAGCCTAGACATATCTCATGAATAATGTCCTATACCTATCTCTAACGGTTTTTGAAATATTGACAGTTGAAAATCGACCATTTACCAAGTTTGACAGCTTGTAAAATCTAAAGGGCTAAAGATAGAACAAAACGGTTTGCACTTTCCGATAATGTTTTTCATAAGCTATCGTATGACACTAACTTTAGATTTAACCAGATGTTAAAAAATCCCGGATAAATTTAACCTCTGGTTAAATAAAAAGTAAGTGTTATACGAGAGCTTATGAAAAACCAATACAGGAAAGTGCAAACCGTTTTGTTCTATCTATAGCCGTTTAGATTTTACAAGCTGTCAAGCTTGGTAATTGGTCGATTTTCAACTGTCAATATTTCAAAAACCGCAAGAGATAAGACATTATTCATGAAATATGTCTAGCCTTTTTCGCACAATCCAAATATGCAATAATATACATGGCATCCCATTTAAAAAATATATCAAAGTGACCTTTAGTTCAATTGGTTTTTGCTGAACATATCCGAATTCGCGGGAGAAAATTACATAAGATGGTTATTTCGGTTGTTTTTTATAAAATAACAGGGAAAGTAAATAAATCGCCTTGTCTAGTCCTCGTTGGATAACCCTGTACAGCCTGTCAAACATGGTAGTTGGCCGATTTTCAACTGTCAATATTTCGAAAAACTTGGGGATAGATATAGGGCATTATTCACGAAATGTGTCTAGAATTTCATGCAGAATCTAAATGTGCAATAATATACATTCCATTAAAAAAACTCAAAAAACGAACGACATGATTTTATAAAGCACCCTGTATAATTGAAAATATTTTTACAATATTTACCACAACATATCTTACAATTTTTGTATTTAACATTTTTTTATCTCTGTACGGGTCTTTGTTACACTAATGCGCCACCTATATCTGTGGAAAGTTTGTGAAGCGGCTACAATATCATTTAGAACAGTCTACAAAATAAATAATAATCCTAAATATTATATTTCTGAAAACTGATTTCGTCCAGCGAGCGATCGCCCGACCGGCTCAGGTTGTAAACAACAGACACACACCACGTGGCCTCGCGCCGATGCCAGCTTTTACCAGAAGAAATAATTCTAAATAAATTCATGTGTTTGAGCGACAAGGGGGCGTGTCGAATCAGCGATTTTGTCTCAAAATCTTTATTCCAGGATTATGGACAAACTATTTGATCGAAAATTTTCTTTCTTTTATCAATATGTCTAGATTATGATCCACTAGGGTCGTACAGACTTATTTTTTCTGTTATTTTTTTCTCCTAATATATTAAAAGCTAAAATTAAGAAATTAAATTTTTTATCACTGTACTGCCCTAGATTCAGTAATTCTAAGCGAGTTTTATACTTGGCTAATTTTCTTTATTATGCATATTAACGAAGAAAATCGGGAACAAAAAAAATACTGCTGATGAATCCCCTTAAACGATTCAGGGTTGTCACTATGCCAACTTAGTATATAAACAATATGTAAGTAGGTAGTAATCTCTTACTAACCTTCTATTATGTCATAAATCTCAAATTATTTTTAGGATATAAGTATTAGAAATAGAATCGTCTTTAAATATTGCATGAAAATAAGGGAACACTAACTTTCGGACATAGCAAATCCCATCTAATAAAAAGGTTAAATATTGTTCTAAAAATAAGTTATATTTCAGTTTTTTAAAATGACAAACAAATTTGTCAAATAAGAGCCAATTAAAAAATATATGAAAAATTTCTTCCCAAAACCAATTATAACATATCAAATCCTATAATTAATATTAATAGCCAACCATAATTTAACTCAGTGATCTACTCTACCCAATGAAGTAAAATATAATAACTGAAACATAGAGAGTATAATAAATAACCTACCCAGATAACAGCCGACATCCAATGGATATCCGTTTTAGGTACAAAATGTGTACAGATGTCCAGGAACATCGAATGGACATCCAATGGACTATATTTTCTGGACATTAATTGAACAGCCAGAAACGGATATCCAATGGATGACAAATGGACATCCAATGAACTATATTTTGTGGACATTAATTGAACATCCATAAACGGATTTCCAGTGAAAATCCATTTGGTGTCCACAAATGTACGGAAATCATGGTCATAAACTGGATGTGAAATGGATATCCAATGGACTATATTTTCTGGACATTAATTGAACAGCCAGAAGCGGATATCCAGTGGAAATCCATTTAGTGTCCACAAATGTATATAGAAATCATAGTCATAAACTGTATGTCAAATGAACATCCAATGGAGTATATTTACTGGACATTAATTGAACATCCAGAAATGGATATCCAGTGGAAATCCGTTTAGTGTTCACGAGTATCAAGCTCAAATCGTGTTGCTGAATAAATATGAAGGGTACTTGGGAAAAACGATCTAAGCGCCATTTTCTTAGGAAACTTTTTTATTATTGATTTCACAGAAAATTTTATTCTTGATGAAATTTGGTCCTTGGAAAAAAATTAATTTTGATAATGCTAAATTAGGATAAGTTATACAGGGTACTTAAAAAATATAAAAATTATGGTTAAAAAACAAAAACTTTGGAATATCGGAAAACCTTCTACAGCAAAAAATATAGCTCCTATTAAGATAAAAATAAGTCAAATACCATTTTTTCCAAAAGTGCACCGTTGCGGAGAAAATCCATGTCAATTATTGAAAAAACCCTCTTTTTCTTAATTTTGTCCTTATTTTTTAATTAACGATGCACTTTTGAAAGAAATGGTATTTGACTTTTATTTTTATCTTAATAGGAGCTTTATTTTTTCTGTAGAAGGTTTTCCGATATTTCAAAGTTTTTGTTTTTTTAACCATCATTTTTGTATTTTTTAAGTAGCCTGTATAACTTATACTTAATTTAGCATTGTCAAAATTTGTTTTTTTCCAAGCACCAACTTTTATCAAGAATAAAATTTTCTGTGAAATCAATAATAAAAAAGTTTCCTATGGAAATAGCGCTTAGACCGTTTTTCCCCTGTACCCTTCATATGTGAGCAATCACCTTCTTGGAATTCAACCCTTGACATCGGCACAGAATAGCCAATATTCTGTAACATCGGTTCCAACTAGTCCGTTTCCTAGAGCCCAGTCTATTTAGATTTACGATTATTAGTTTTAAGAGTTAACCATCGAGCCAGATGTTTCTGTTATATTGCCTGTTGAGTGTAAAGGATCCTTAAATAATAGGGACACTGTGGCCCAACGGAGAGCGCATTTTGTATAGTTCAAGTTTAGAATAAATTATTTTTTTAAAGATATTAGTTTTCGTGTCTTACATATATTTATCTATGAATGTGGTTTGGTTAATATTGTGAATATAATTATCTCCGATATAGCCCGTGACGCAGGCATTTTCATTAAGGCGGGAACAGACTTTATAGGTAAGTGTTAATTTTAATTCATGAATTAATTATATTCTATTTTGCTAGATTTCCATTGTAAAATTCCTAATTATATATTATTTGTTGGGTTTTATTAGTTTTTTAGATATTAAATAGCGGAGGGTTAGTTATTTATTAGTTATAGCGTTGTTTAAAAGGTTATAGGTATATTTTTGTTATAGGTACGTACAAAAACTTGGTACCAAGTTTTTGTTTTAATCTGTTTTATATTACCTTCCTATTTTATAGTTAGTTCCTTTAGATACTATATTTATTTCATTTTACAGAAACTTTTAATTCTTTCACAAAATTAGGGAATCGCAATGTGTCAATAATTTATTGTCAAAAATCCAAATTCAATATGGCGTCAATAATTATCCCACAGGAATATTTTTTGTTATATATATTATGATTTTTGTTATAAAATGGTAATTCCAATAAAAAAAACGGAGGGCAACATATCATGGTTGTAGCCCCCTTAAAGTTCTATTTAAGCCTTTTTCGATGGCCTAGATAACGTCAAATGTTACCTACAGCATACTTGATTTTGAGATTCCCATTTAAAATGCCTGGTTGTCACATATGACAAACAAAAGTAACGGAAAATTTGGAACAAAAGCAAGGGCGATAATAATTGCAAATAACAGATTCGGCTTTTATTATACACAAACAAAAGCCTTATATTTTATTTGCCACTTATCAGCCTATATATACCCATTGATGTTAATTACTATTTTATATATATTTTCAGATGCTGTTTTCCAACAATTTAAGGATTCCACTAAAAAGGACATTGAAACAAGCATCAAAAAGTGGATGCCTAGAGCAATGGAAAGAAAATAACTTTGTCAATTTTGTTTATATAAAAAAATGTTTTTAGGTAGAGGACCCTGGGATAATGATACGTTTAAAATTTTAATGGTTTTACTTTTAATATCAATTAAAAGACATAAGCGTAATATGAAAGTATCCGTAAATCTACAAGGTAATACGATTATTTGTGAGCCAAAAAAAAATCCCATGGTCTGAATAATCCTGTTTAAGACAATGAAACCATCTAAGTTCTTATTAACCCACCACGATGTTCTTATTACCCTCTTATTGTTAATAAGAACATTCTTTATATTAGGCTACGCGTTTGTTATATGAAGGCGCCACGGGTAATAGGAACAATCTACAAATTTAATGTTCTTATTACACTCCAAAAATCTGAAAAATGGCTCTAACTGTTCAAAAGGTATTAGCTGTTAAAAAAAAAATCATATTTGGTTGTTAATCTTTTAATTATTTATTTAGAAAACTATATAGCAATCAATTAGATGAGGTTTGTTAAGATTTATATGTAACCTTTAAGATGTGTATTGACAGTTTTAAGAAAAGATCTATAACAAAAAAGTAACAACATCTTAAAATTGCAATGATGTCCATTTTATTTTTCACTAAATTTAATTTTTTGTTTGAAATATTTAGTTTTAAATTTATGTTGATGATATAGGTTGAGAAAAATAACTTTAAACAACCAACAGAATATTTCTTGTTTTAAATCAACAACTTAAAAATAATACAGAAAGAGAATCTTAAGATTGTTTTTGTCAAAATATGTTTACATGGCATACGGCTCCATATGTTGGATAAATGTATAATGTTCAATAAAGTTGTTTAGCAGCAAACATTTTTTATTTAATTTCCAGATTTTGTTCACGAATGGCCTATAAATGGATGCCTTATGGACATCCATAGAATGTCCAAGAGTATTCCATGAATTGAATGGTCTATAAATAGGTGCCTTATGGTCATCCATTGAATGTCCAAGGGTATTCCATGGTCTATAAATCAATGCCTTATGGACATCCATTGAATGTCCAAGAGTATTCCATGAATGGCCTGTAAATAGATGCCTTATGGACATCCATTGAATGTCCAAGAGTATTCCATGAATGGTCTATAAATAGATGCTTTATGGACATCCATAGGATGTCCAAAAGTATTCCATAACTGGTTAGTTAACGGGTAGGTTATGGACATAATTTGGACATCCAGAAATGCTCCAGAGCTGTGCCAACGGGAGGATAGCCAATGGATGTCCATGGGACATCCTCAGAACTTAATCTGGATGTCCAATGGACATTCATGCATTTTTGGGTGGTCGTCCGCAGGACATCCAACGGATGTCTTTTGGATATGTCTGTGTTATCTGGGTATGTTCTGCAATACTAGTGAATTCAATAGGGGGTTAAAGGCATTTAAGGTTAAATGTCTTTGGTATTGGTTTAATCGCTTTTTTAACTCAGGTAAGTAAATAATAAACCATGTTTAATAATCAGTACAAAATATATTGTTATGTAACTATAAAATGGTGCTATTTTAGAGCTTTCAGCAAACTAATTTAACCGTTTCACAGTCCCAGCAGAGCAGATGCAATTAAAACAAAATGTCATTGTGAATGATGATTATTTTGAAGTGAAATACATACATATTGTATATTGCTCTATAATTCATATTCCTATGCAGCTGCTGCTTTATTACCATCAACAGAGAATAATTCTTAAACAGCAATGTTTTGATTAGTGATGGGCATAACCGAATTATTTTGATAACCGAATTATTTGTATTCAAATAATATTAATAACCGAATGATTATTTGAATAATCATTCGAATAAATTCAGGTTAGCGATCGCAGCCGATTAGGAAGGAGGTTCATCGGCATCGTATTCGTAACTGCTGTAGTCTGTAATTGTCTTATTAAGTATGGCTTTATAAATAACAATAGAATACGAGTAAGTATTTGATCACGCCATATTATTGAACAAAATAAAATAAATAGCATTTTACGTTTTTAAATCAAAAAATACTTAAACTCCAAAATATGATTCTTGAATGTGTGAATTACATGTAATGAACATAATTATTAAAAATCTACTTTGCAAAAAAGTATTTCTCTCTGGCGATGTATGTATAGTATAGTAATATTAATAATTAATAGTACATATTATATTATATACATATTATATTGTTATAGTTATATTACGACTTATGTATTGCTCTATTGCTCCTAAATTCTAAACTCCAATATATAACCTAGAAATAAACAAATATTAGGTGATAATTGGTGTTATGTATTGGAAAGCAGGCCGTATTCATTGCGAAGAAGAGTATGAAAGAAATAAGAAATATGTCGGGTTGCTTGCAGATCGCCACAAAAAAAATCGGCCGGCCGGATCAAAAGCGACCGCCTTTTATTTTTATTCACTGAAGTTGTCAACAAATTGCTGTAATTGCACTTTTACGTGTTCAGGCGCCGAAAATTGGATATTTTTCTATGTTAGGTATGTTAGGTACGCAATAAAAGTAAATTGTGTAATCTTAATAACTTAATATTCGCCTGTTTTCAACCCCCCAAGTTCGGCTTCCACATTCAACAATTCCACATCCTACTGGTACATTTGAATTTTTAAAACTCATCTTTTATTCGAGCTAAAACATCGAAACTTGCTTCATAACTCATAACTAAATTAAAACCGCTCCTTGCTCGTTGATCAATCGACGCGACACCGCGACAGCGAGGCTTGCTCCTGCGTAGTTTGTGTTCGTATTTGAATTTGTACGTATCGGGTTCAGGTTATTTTTCATTCGAATACTTGTGGAATGATAACCGAATAATAGAGGTTATTTTAATAACCGGATAACAGGTTAATTTTCATTCGAATAAGCCCATCACTAGTTTTGATTGATGTGTTTAATGATGTTTAATTTTTAGGCTAGTCTAGAATCCGACTGCCTACTGCTACTGTTTCCACAAATCTTCCATCAAAATATCGCTGGTACTAAACACGCTCAATCCGGTTCAACAAAATGCTATAATGGCGAAGACAAGGAAATAAAATCGATTTTGGAAGGCCTGCTTCATATTTAACGCACACTATCGTTTACCTCTCTATTAACAATAATTATTAAATTAAACTAAGAATTAACCTAGACATTAAAACTAATTTTCTTATGTACTAGATTATATTTTTAATTCAAAGTTTTCAAATTTATGTTTTAAAGTTTAATCTAACCAATATAAATTATTATTTTAAATTTTTTGGATATTTTAATTTAATTTTCATTTATTGAGAGGCGAAACTGTCACTTTTATTGCATAAATTAAATAATAAACTCAGGAACATTATATCATATACAATATCATTTGAAAACCAGAAAAACTAATATATCTAACTTTTAAATGTATAAACTCTTCTGCATTCAGGTAGTCTGCAAAGTTAATGAAGAAATGTCTTAAAAGGGAGATCTTCAGTCAATCAAATCATCGTACAGAAATAAAACATCTATAATACCTAAATTTTCCGATACAATAAATCTATTCATATATTACATTTACATCTTTCAAATATATTACGCACCTCTTCCAAACTCCAAAAAAAACTTAAGAATTGTCTGAAATAATGTCGAAGATTATATATTTCATAGTATAGCATAGTCGTTTCAAGTTGACTCTCTACAAAGTCAAGTAAAAACTGTGCCTTAATTATTTTCGCACGTCATTGGAGAGAGATAGCGGTTTTTATGTTTTATTAAATGAAGGCATTTGACAAAAATTGCGTTTATTGAAATTTCAACTTACTACTTAACGTTTCCCTTAAAAAAAAAGAAAACATCCTCCCCATGAAGCAATCAAACAGCCACTTATAGTATATACTTGAAGATGAAAACGTATATATATACATTTCTTGAGCTGTGAATGATACAAAATTAGCTTTTACAAAATGTTTTCTTTTCTTAGACAAAGGCACAAAGTTGAGCGTATATCTAAAAATAGAATATGCAAAACCAACATCTCTTATAGGTGTCCAGATTTCATAACTTTAACAATTAATCAGAAAAAAAAAACAATATTTGGGATTAATAGAGATATAAAATTTACTACATCTTTAGGATTTCCGTTCTCCAACTTAAGGTTTTTTATTAGTTATCATTACAAAAAGTAGAAAGTATAAACATTTTAACATTTTATTTTGTGGAGATTTTAATGTGGATTTCTTATGCGACAGTTTAAAAAAGTAGATTACTGGATCTATTTACCTCGTATAATTTTAAACAAACCATTTATTACGAGCCCCCGCAAGTGGATAACCAATGGTATCAAAATATCAAGCAGAAATAAGAGAACTCTCTTTAAAATGATCGCTGGTGAGGTATCAACAGATTCTTATAAGAAATATTGCAATGTTTCAAAAGCGGTAATAAAAAAAAGCTAAACAATAACTTACCAATCAAAATTTTATTGACCTTTCGGCAAACAAAACAAAGGTCACCTGGAATTTAATTAAAAAAAAATCACAAAACCTGAGTCAAACAAACCTTCTCTCTTTAATAGCTTCAAAAACGATGGAAATAAATAGGAACTCTCAAATGAAATGAATAACTTTTTATTAACATATGCCCTGATATTGCAGGAAATGCAGAAATTGATTATTCAAAAATAGGTGTTAATCCTAGTAGCCTCTTTTTTAGGCTGGGTTATGATGACATCCCAGTGAGTTTGATCAAAAAGGTTGCTCATAGTATATCACTTCCATTAGGTTGCTCAGAGTATATCACTTCCATTAACTTATATTATAAAGCTCATGTTTCAATCAGGGAGGTTTCCAAATGAACTTAAAAAAACGTTAATAAAACCGATCCACAAGAAGGGTGCAACTGATAAATTTAATAATTATAGGCCTATATCCCTACTCTCGAATATGAGTAAATATTTGAGACAGTAATTCTTTTGAGAATATTAAATTTTGTAGATTCGAATTTTGTATTGTCAGACATGCAGAATGGCTTCTGCCATGGTAGATCTATCTACAAGAAGGGCGGTGTACCAGGACATTCAAAAAATTCTGGATTCTCTAAATGCTAAAAAAATCACATTGGCAGTGTGCCTCGATCTGTCGAAGGGTTTTAATAGTGTCGATCGCACAATTTCGTGCAATAAACTGGAAAGATATGGGATTAGGGGAGTGGCGTTGCGCCTGGTTGAGTCGTATTTGTTGGGGAGTGACCAGTGCATTGTGGAAAACCACAATGGTACATAGATCAAACTTTTCACTCATTAGAAAGGGCGTACCTCAGGGTTCAATCCTTGGGCCTCTGTTGTTCATCTTGTATACAAACGACATTGTGTGCGCCGTTGACTGTGGCATGATTCTCTACGCTGATGACACCTCACTGATCTACCGTGAAAACAGTTTTGAGGAATGTAAGGGCAGGGTGACTGAGACTTTGGGTTAGTTGCACTCGGGGGGTGGTTTGAAGCCAATAACCTGCTTCTAAATGTGTCTAAGACTCCTTTACTGCATTTTTCTCAAAGACCTTCCATACGATATATCGATGTGGACCTTGCATCGGCGAAAAACGTCTCTTTCTTGCTGGATCCAAGAATTGACTGGAAACCACACATACAATCAGTGGCCTCTGGGGTTAGCGGGTATGCATATGCTTTAAGGGTAATTAGAACCGCCGTCGGACAGCAAGCGGCAATCATCGCATATCATGCTTACATCCAGTCCAGGGTCACTTACGGCATTATATTTTGGGGAAACTCGGTACACTCGAACTGTATATTTGTACCACAAAAAAAATATCTCAGAATAATCTTTAATATGGGCTATAGAGATCACTGCAGGGGGGAGGTCTTTGTAGAGAATAACATTTTAACTTTTTACAGCCTGCACACCTTTGAATGTGTAACTTTTGTTTTTAAACGCTTCTTTAATGACATGCAGGCAAAACTTCAGCATGATACTCGATTTAAGGGCAACTTGAGAACTGAGAAACCGAATTACACATACATACAAAGAAATATTACTTTTAATGTAGCAAAAATCTGGAATCTGCTTTTCTGCAAATCTGCGAGAACAAGCACCACCTAAGATATTGTCCAGGCTGAAGGCCTTTTTGATACAAGAGGCTTATTATAATTTAAAGGAATTCTATGAAGATCGAGAGGTGAATGGAATGGAATGAATAAAATAAATGTACATTATTCTTAATTTTTAATTCCCATTTTTATTTATTTTTATTTTTAAATATTTTATACTAAGTAAGTAAGATTTTAAAATTCATATATATCTATGGTCTGTATTTACATTTATGACACAATCCATATCCTTAGTGGTATTTACTGTAATTTTGAGGATCTAATAAAGAATTAAGTATGTTTATTTCAATAATAACCTACAAACTGTAATAAAAGCAAAGGAATATAAGGGCCGACATGATTAAGGTTTGATTTGACAAAATATATTAATTTCTTAATAGTAATTGTGTATTAACACAAGAACGAATACCCTAAAAAACGTACTAAATTTTATATCTGTAATGCAACTAGCTGCAACATACAAATGCTTAAAATTGATTGGGTAGAATTTACTTATTGCAACACTATACCTAGCAAGGCGATAATCAAATCCAATCTGACAGCTTATTTATGATAGTTTTACTAAATAATAAAATTTTATTTAACATATTTCTAAAAAGATGAATTATTTCTGTATAATCAGGCCAAATTATTTTACCTTTACTCAAAATAAGGTTACGTGGAGATCAGTGTTTCAATTTAAATACATCATTGTTAATATAGACTTAAAATAGTAACATTTGAAACGATACAGAATATTTTTAAGATACATGACCAGTATAATAACCAGATTTTCTATTTAGTAATAAAACTTTATAGTTGCAGTCGCTTTGTATCCAAGATAAATGACCCAAACTAATTAACACAATATAGTGTCCTAAATTTGGTAGTATGTAGATTTACAAGCTACAATACAGAACTATTAATCAAAAATACAAACACAAAATAATATCAAACAAGAAGTCCACTTTAAATACATTAATAAATTGACAATATTAAACAATCACTGTACCAGCTTCTAGTAAAATAAAATAATTAATAACATTTTACATTAGATTTTGGATAGTCATAATATGACTCCATCGAACCGTATGAAGATAAATTATATTGTCATTTTATATCTCAGAAATAAAGCCATGTTAAATAAAAAAAAACCTGACTATATTATCCATATCTTTTTCAACAACCTTTAAGATTAAATGTTGTGAAGATTTACGAGAGGCGCGAACATCTCTCAGAATATACAGTCAATATTTTGAACTAAAATATAAAATAATTTAGAGGGTTATATACACAAAAGTTTCTAAAAATGTTATTGAATTATTAAATCTTCAGTTTCAGCCAACTTTTTCCTTAACGCGGCGTATGCTTTCTTCAAACGATCATTTGCAGGAATACCTCCATGTGCTGCCTTTGGTTTGTATATGCCCTGCTTAGTAGGTTTGGACATAAGACTTTTGTCAGGAGTATCCAAACCGTGTTTTTGTACTTTATGAGTATACAAATTGCGAAATGTAGAAAATTTCATTTGGCATTTGTCACATTCCATTTTGGCAGATAAAACAGAGTGGTTCATGGTATTGTTTAATAATTTTTCATTTGGTTTAGCAAGAGAAAACCGTCGAGGTGGTGTATTTATAAATGATTTTTTTATTGTAAATGATAAACGTTTTTTGCCAGCTTTTATTTTCACACAATTGGTTCTAATGTGGGTGTCAAGTAATAGTTTTGAAGAGAAAGTTGAAGAACAAGAAGAGCAAATAAATTTCTTATGTGTTTTAATGTGAGTAGTCAATTTTTCTTCTGAGTCACATACTTTTGGACATTCAGTACATTTAAAACATTTCGTCAACTTTTTAGGCGATTTTGCTATAGATGACTTCATTAGACTTGTAGAGGGCCTAGGAATAATCTTCTTAGGTGATATTTTCACTACACTAGTGTTTCTAACTAGGTTGGACTTAGCATGACTTTTTTTATGGATATTTAACAGAGTTATATCACGAAACTGTTTAAGGCACACTGAGCAATTAAGGGAAGTATGTTTCTTCGCACAATTGTGCTTTTGAAGTAAAATAGTATTTTTAAAAGTTTCCTGACATTCATCACATTTATGATTGTACTCTAATTTTGGTAAAAGTGATTGACGAGGTAAGAAACTCGGTCTTGAACTCATTTTTGCTTTATTTTTTAAACTATTTTCTAAATTATGATGGATTATATGTGTATTTAAACTATTTTGACTAGGGAACGTCTTAGGACAAAAGGGACAAGTAATTTCTTTTTTATGAGTTGCACTTGTAATAGACACAATATTATCACATTGAGAGACTATCGTCTCATGTTCAGTGCGATTACGCTTACTTGGTGGATGTTCAGAATCTGCAAGTATTTCAAAATAGTCTTTCTTTTTCTTTGGTGGTCTCCCTCTGCGTCTCTTCAGGGTAACAGGTGAGTTTCGGACTTTATTTTTCTCAAAACTCTTGGTTGTTTTTGTAATTACATTTGATTCAATCTGGTTGGAAATAACAGATTCTTCATTATCCGAATGTATTTCTATAATACTTATTTCCGATTCTGAAGAAGCTCTAAGTAAATGACGAGCTTTCCTACGATTTCTCTTAAATTTTATGCTAGAGTCGTCATCAGAATCTGACAGTTCAACGACAGCAGTCACCTAAAATATTCAAAAAATTACCAGAAAGAAACAACTTTAATCAAAACACATGCTAAAAATAACATGAACAAGTACCTTGTAGACCTAATTGTCTTAAGAGTCCAAGTACAGAATTTGTGATCAAAGAAACGCACTAATTTCATAAAAATTATAACTATAACTTATTTACTTACACAAGAGCAAAACCATTCGTAGTACAAATAAAGAAATTACCAATAAAATATATAGAATTATTGTATATTTATGTATGCTATATAGGAACGCGAATAGAAAACCAAAAACCAGTAACACAGTAAAAATCAAATCAACCAACAAGGATCCAAAATTGTCAATTGTCATAAATTATCAATGTCATTTGTCAAATTCAAATATTCAACAAACAGAGAGCATTTTCCAACCGATCGCCCGGTATGATCTAGCGGTAAAACGTACACAGTCAGATGACGTCATGGTTTCGGGCATGTTCCTTTTTCAACTGACTGGACTGAATATGCGCTTCGATATTACTTTTCGCCTTACTGAATCAAAAACAGTTAATGATGTCATTAATACTGCACTGAAGTTGCTGAAACAGTCTTACAGAAGGTATTTGCTGAAGGCTACTCTAATTTGAATAAAATCGGAAGGGGTACTGTTTAGCGCCAATGAACAGATATCGAACACCGTAAGATAACCTATTGTATTATTTCCTTTTAAAATGTATCATTCATATTTTGTTGATGAGAGACCAGACATATAAAGTGAAAGACAACCAAAATAAGTTTCTCTATTGTCTATGGATGATCGTATTTCCGTTTTTTAAATTTTTCGAAAGTTAATTCAATATTAAGGGGCTACTCGATATTTTATTTTTGGTGACGTACAGTTGGCAATGCTTATCAAACGTCACTGAAAATTATGAAAACGTGTTCGGATAGCGAGATTTCAGTTCGTATTGCACCTGTGAATGAGGCGCGTGATTGGCTAGCTACGTGAGGTAACGCATGTCTTGGTGATGCAACCAGTTGTTTGTAAATGGTCTAGAGGGTTGGCCTTCACTTCGGCGACCCGGATTCAAATCCCGTCGGTTTTGGTGTTTTTTTTTTTTAAGTAAACAGTTTTTTTCTTGATTCTTGGGTTAGCACTTGGTTAGTTTCAGTTTCTTGAGCCTCGGAGCGAGCGAAGCGGACGGAGGGCCTTATACTTGCCAATTGCATGTCTTTAAATCGCATGCATTCACAAGTGCACTACGAACTGAAATATCGCGTTCCGATATAAGCAGTGACATCGTATTTCACTAGACGTTTCCGAGACCCCGATCACAGACTTTCATAATTGCGCGCGCATTACATTAACAAAACATCATATCTTTATGGTACAGCGAATCGTCTTCAAATGGTCTCGTAGCTCAGTGATTGGACGCTGTGTTTCTGGTACGGCGGCCCGGGTTCGATTTCGGTGGCAAAACATGCATCTTTTCTAAGTTGTGTTTGTAAAAAGTTTTTTTGATTTTGGACATGCCTTGGGTTAGTTTTGTTTGGTTGGGCACCGGAGCGAACGGAGGGCCATGCGTGAAGTGAAAATGAGATGTAAAACATCTCTGAAGGCCTGTGACCCGGTCCACGCAACGTCTTGTGCGTTTTTCCGTCTGATGATTTCAATAAATAACGCAGCTCCTGATCGTGAAGTACTTTGACACAAAACGATGACGTCACCGTACACCAATCTCTGCGTTCACATTAAATTCCATATCAAATTAAGCAGCTTAGATATTGACAGATCGTTTCGTTTAGTACAGTCTACCATGGTTTAGTTTGAAGACATGATTCTCCCATTTACATTCAATTCAACAAACGTCAATTGTCAATGCTTAATTTCTTTAGTATTTTTTTATATTTCAATTTTTCAAAGAATAATCGATTTACCATTTAAACGCAAACTGATTATCGACTCTACACTTTCAAATAAACCAAGCTCTGATGAATAAACAAAAGTAAAACCAAAACATCAAAACAGCTGATTTAACCTAATCGCCAAATTCAATTTGTAATTCTAGCCGAAGCACGGCAACTAATGAAACCAATGAAACGTTGACAATTATCGTAGATCATGTAATAAGATCTATTATTTCACTTCATTCATCGCCCTCTGCTCGCTACGGGGGCACAACCATTAAATACTAACCCAAGGCATGCCCAAAATAAAGAAAAAATAAACGTTTAACAAACATAACCCTAGAAAACAATCACCGCACCGACGACGGGAATCGAACTCAAGCTGCCGGCGATATTTCAGTTCGTAGTGCACTTGTGAATGCGATTTAAAGACCTGCAATTGGCAGGTATATAGCCCTCCGCTCGCTACGGGGCTCAAGAAAATGAAACTAACCAAGTGCTAACCCAAGCCATACCCAAGAAAAGAAATCAAGAAAAAAACTGTTACCTTAAAAAAAACAAAACCGACAGGATTTGAACCCGGCTCGCCGAAGTGAAGGCCAGCCATGCAGACCTCTAGACCATCTAGACCATCTCCTGACACAAACAACTGGTTGCATCACGAAGACAGACGTCACCTCACGTAGCTAGCCAATCACGCGCCTCTCATTCACAAGTGCAATATGATAATATGAACTGAAATCTCGCGAGCCGCCGTACCACAAGCACAGCATCTAACCACAATTGAAAGCAATTCATTGCAGGACCCAATGGTTGCTCTGCTGTAGCTAGCCGCAAATGCAATTTACCCTCAAGGCGCGCGCTTTAATTAGGGTTAATGCGCCTTGATTTACCCTTGCCAATCTTCCCAAGGCATACCCCCGCCCTCCGCCAATCTACCCGAGGCATACCCTTGTGTGTATATGTGCCCAAAATCGAGAAGTGTGATTTTCCTCTGTTTGTGATTGTCTTAATAACAGTTGTGTTCGTATTGCGGCAAGTTTGTTTATACCACTACCTGAGGTTTGAGTTGAATAATCAGGGTTCGAGATATGACTTAGACCAAAACTCGAACTTTAACTTTACCAGAATGAGTTGGCAAATTGCGCATGTGCAGCAGAAGCCATTACATCACTGAAGAAAGAAAGATAGAACCTTGCCATCAGTAAGCAGCAATTCCATACCGGCTTAGTGTTAGTCCACATGCATACATGATCACGGATATCCGTATACGTGAAACGCACACGTTGAATTTTGCCCATCCACATGGAACTTCCGTGATACGCATCCGTATATGTTTTGACATGCGCATCTAGTTTTTTATTTGCAGCAATTTGAATTTAGTTTGCTTTGTATATGACAGTTACTGCTGCTAGTTAGTTTTGTAAGTTTTGCCTACCTTAGAAATTTATTCAGAAACCGCTCTTTTACTTACGAGTGTTATGTGTAGGAATTTAAAGAGAAAAACTGTGTGGGAAATATCCAATTACAAAAAAAAAATAAAAAATTTGGATATGTAGCATATTTAGCAAAATTAACGAAGAAAGTTCTAGGCCCCATATTCAGGACAATATGGACAACACCAATTTTTACTGAGGAAGCAGGAAACCTTTATGGATGTGGAAATATATTGTTTCGCGAGTTGGAAGATAACCAGTCTAATTTTTTAAATTATTTTAGAATGTCATCTGCAATGTTTTTCCATATTAATAGGTTTGTTCTAGCAGCGATTTCAAACGGTTTCAAACCATCCGGAGTTTGCGCATAACGATATAAGCGTCGCTTCTGTCGCTATGCGCAAACTCCGGATGGTTTGGAACCGTTTGAAATCGCTGCTAGAACAAACCTATTGACACTGTTATTAGGTATCAACCGATTTTTAAAACAGATATGTTTCAAATAGTTTTCACAAACAGAGTGAATAATAATAATCCAACCGCAGTATCCACATTTATAGGGAGATTCTTCCATTTTATATTAAGTATTTAGTTTCATTAATTTTATCAACTAAACATTAACTTGACATTATCATTAAGCAACTGCCAAAATTAAAAATTTTTAAATTATCTCTCTCTGTCACTCAGCCGCAACCATCACACTCAAACGGATACGTATACCGAAAAAGTTAAAATTAACCAACTTTCATCCGTTTTGACCTTGACGGGGAGTCAAGTCGCTCTCCTGATACACAATTGGATGTTGTTGGTCACGTGGGCACAACGCATCCGTGATCACGTATGCATGTGGACTAACACTTAGGGCTTAGCGGGACCTTGGACGCAAATTTAATTGTAAAGCCCGCTTTACAGTTCGCAATTCTTGCCATACGTAATACTCTTTTGATCAAAGGCATGCGCAGTACAGAAATTTCGCGCAAGCCTTTTGCCAGTGCAAGACATTGCGCAAAATCGGTCCGGTTCGATTTTTATTGCAAATTTCGTGCAATTCTGGGGGTAAAATTTGGGGACCTTTTTTGTCACCAACTGAACAAAAGTTTCCAAAAGGCAAAAGGACGCGGTTATTGACGTTTATATTTTGTCTATTTATTGATTGTTCCGAAGGCCTCGATTCTCGATTATTCTTGTGTTTCGTTGTGATTTTGATTTTGCTTTCAATTATTCTTTCTCCAGTCTCTTTCGCTGAGAGAGCAGCGGCAGCATCGAGAAAGTAATAAAAGAACTTTATGAGCGGCAGCAATGATGATACTAATAATTACAGCAGCAACTTTTTTCTTTTGTTCCCTTCTATGCATTTTTATTACAAAAAACTATAAGAAGTTTACAAACACAAACATAAAATTAAATTTTAGTATATTTTTTAAGGTTGCTAGGGAACTGAAGTTTTTTTTATGGCAGTGGCACACACACTAAAGGGAAATCCTATGGCGCTCGACTAGCGGTGTGTGAGCGAAGATGTTTATTGACACGGTTCTTTAATAGTTGTAGGTTGTAATTAGGGAGGGACAGATGCCCTGGACTGGGAGTGAGTTCCACAGTGATGCAGTGCGCCAGACAAAGGAGTTCTTGTAAAGCGATGTTCTAGGTGTTTCCAGTTGTACGACGAACTAGTGCGCTCTTGCCGTCTGTCGTCTGTCTGACAGGCGTTGCCAGGGGCGGAATGAGGAGGACCAAATCCTGCTGGCGTGAAATGAAAATATCTGTAAACCAGGGACATCTCGGTCATTAATCGGTTCTTAAGGAAACTGGCAAGCCAGCTGCAGAGAGAGGCTGGCAGTCCAAAGGACGGCAGTTTGCTGAGCACTCCGTCATGCCAAACTCTGTCGAATGCCTTCGAAATATTCAACGCAATCGCTTGACTCTCCGTTGTTCCCAATTTCCCTACTCCATATATGAATGAAATAGGCCTATATATCTCCTGTCGACCTCTCTTTGTGAGAGCCGTATTGATTATCGCTGATTATTCTGTTCCGAGATACTTGAGTAGTTGATGATTGACTACACGTTCCATGACTTTGGAGATTCTTGGAAGCAAGGCAATTGGGCGATCGTTTGAGGGCGTGGTTTTCTTGCCTTTTTTGGGAACAGGTTGCACTCGAGCAACTTTCCAAGAAGATGGGCAAATCCCTTTTCGGTTCTGCTGGGGTGGTCTATCACCGGACGATGTGAGTAGGCCTATGCATCTACCACCTATGGCCGCTTCCACTGGAAGCATCGGCCTCAGACTTATTCCTCTGGTGGTCCCTAGTCTGACAGGGGTAAGAATGGGGTAATAATGAAACTGCTCTTACCAGTTTGGCGTTCCTGCCTGCCAATACAATGCAACCCCTCTTGTCACAAACTGTCATTGATCAGTTCCAGACTTTGTACTCGGTGTTCTCCAGCCTGGAAGTATTGCGATAGCAAATAGAAATAGCGAACTGTAAAACGTTTTGTGATAAAAGTTGCAGGCAATATTTTGCAAGGTAAGGGTATTGCTGCAATACCATTGCAAGAAGAATTGCGAACTGTAAAACGGACTTAAATGGCACTAATGGTAGCATATGTTTCCCGTTTAGCAAGCAGCAATCTGTCATTTCCAATTAGAAATGAAATTGAATGTAAATGTCATCGAGAAAGTAATAAAAGTTTAACTTTCTCTATGGTAAATGTAGGATATAAACCCCAAGACCAAGATTAACAGATTGAATATAGGTTTACTAGTAATTTCTGACAACTCAGCACACTTCAATTTAACGCGGCAAGAGCGTCACAATTCACAATGTTGACAATTTATATTTGTAGTATAAAAAAAACATAGTATTCGGTATATATAGATGGTCATTTTAGAAGATACATTTAATGATTGATGGGAATGAACTAATAAACTATAGAAAATTGCGTATACCTATTTATATACTTACCAATCCTCAAATACGGAAATATGTATTCTAAGGTAGTGCAAAAATGCATTGGATTGTTTTTATTTTTCAATGCTTATCAAATCTTGAACCAAACCAACTAACATTACCAAGTGTCAATTACTAATTTGTTTCATTAAATAATTTGTCCTTTGAGAAAATCGGATAACATACGAACACAGTATATATACATATTTATAATAATAATAAACGAGTTTATCGAGTATGCAACAAGGTAACGATATTCCGGGTTTTATGTAGTATTCGAAATAGCGCAATGTCTTTCAAGCTTTTTTAGGTCTTTAGTCTCGCTACCTACACTAAAAGCACATAACTGTATTATAAACTATCAAAAATAATATCAAACGGAAAAGAAATTTCGTTTCCTTTTTCTATGAACACAATGAACTATAAAATATCACAAAAAAGAGCAAATACTGATATATATGAGACCCAAAACTAAGGTTTCTACGTTTTAACAGTTGACACACAAGAGGCGCCATCCATTTCTCGTGACACTTCCCGAGCTAGTTTACCAGGCAATCTAGGCAGTCTATCAACCTAACCCCACAATGCCAGGAGCGCGGGACGAAATAGCGTGTTTCGATGAGTCAGATTTCCTTACAGACGTTGGTTATTTTAAATAGACAGTTTAATCCATTAATGAACTCGTTTTTAAAATAGTTATGAACTTACAGTTAATGCTTTATATTAAAAAATGCCAAAATATGATGGAAAAATGTTTTTAAAAAAAATCTTTAAATTGTAATTTATGACTTTGAAAGTGGGTCGTTAATCATCCTTTGGACACTTGAAGGAATGAAAACAAAACAACAGTATTTTATTTATAATGAAATTTAAAATGTGAAAGAGTTAAAAAATTATTATTTATTTATAAAATCCGTCAAAACAGTTTTGTCGTGTAGTGTGACTTGACAACTTTCGCATGCTTTGGTAGTTTTATGTTTCCACAGGCAGCATCTTCTTTCGAAGTGGTACAGTACACAGAAGCCCTCTCTATTCCAGGAATTGGTTTGGTTTCATATTTTTTTACGAGATACTGTGAAATCCCTCGCCTAAAATGACGATTATTTTGATCATATCCGTATGCGCGGGCTAGCTGATTAGCATTGGCAACGCATAAATCAATCATCCAGTGCAATATTGGTGTATACCACTTTTTCCTTCTCAATAGCAATTCCGTAATTGGATATGTTACTATGCGTTTGATCCACAGTTCCCATGTGGGTGTTATACATTTTGTGGTTGGGACACATCTCGTTTAATTTTCTCTTTGACTGAAAATCTATCACATTTTTCCATGGTCTCGACGTCAAATTCATTTAACAATACCGTTAAGACAGAGTTGTATTTCCATTTTATACCTATGAGACCATGGTTCTTATCCACCGCAGTATCAATATTTCCTCTTTTCTGTTTTTCATTATTCTTGAATCATTCAAGTTGCATTTCATGGTTCTGTTCGCCCAGGAACAGACTAATGCCCTAAAGTTCATCTGACTAAGTTCATGTATTAGTTTTGCGAAGGGAAAAAATTATCAAAATATAATGAGAAGCGTAAATCAGGATATTCTCCTTGTAAAACATGAGCAAAGTTCAACACGACAGGGTACGTATTGCAAAATAGTGTTTTGTTCAATGCATCAATAATGGGGCGTAGCTTAACCATTTTGTCCCCTTGAGGTAAAGTGCTGTTATCAGCCGCATGCATATTTTCTCAAACCCATTACGCCTCATTGACTGCGATACTAGTGAATTATGCATTCTTCCCAAAACATTCTTCTGCGTGGTAAAGGAACGTATCCGATACTAACCCAAACTAACCAAAAGATAATTTACAAACTAATCAAAACTATCACACCATACATAAATCAAACCGAAGTTCCAAAGTAATAAAAAAAATAAATATAGTTAGATCTAGAAATTATTTCTAACCTTATTTAATTTATTTACTTTAAAACTTTGGTTTAGCTTATGTATGATTTGATAGTTTGGGTTAGTTTGAAAATTATTATTTGGTTAAAACTGTCTATTTAAAATATCCACCGCCAGTAAGGAAACCTGACTAATCGGAGCAAGGTATATTTCGTCTCGTGATCCTCGCGTCCTGGGTTTTCATAAGCTGGGTTCGGGTATTAAAATGGAGTTGGAGTGGAGTACGAGTGGATTTTCGGGCACGTGATCTTGTAGCGTATGGTAAATGTATAGTCGAACGATTCGGAGTTGTTGGACCTGGGAACGACAGATTACTGACGGATTCAAGACAGCTGTTTTCTATTTTCAATTTTAATTTGTAGGAAAAGTATTTTTTTAAGATAATTCGGGCACAATGTTTGCTCAATTACAAATTTTATTAATGTTCTGTTACATAGTACCTGTGACCCATCAAATATAACGTATTCTATACTATATACAGGTAGGTATAATATACCTGCCTCGTCTACAACAGGACAATGCGGATATTTACTTATTTCCATATTTTTATAATCTTGGATTACACGTGGCCACAAAATTTGTGCATATGACCCAAACCAAATTAAAATTCTCAAGAAACAAGACACAAAATGAAAATTGAAAATGACACTTCTGGCTCGATTCTCAAACTGCGCAGGCTCACTCCAATATCTTTCTTCTGCGAGGTGGAACTTTCGGAGTAAACTCTTTTTACCCCACTCCGTAATAGTCGAACGCTGAAAGAGCTACTCCATTTGCACGAAAAGCTTTACGCGAATGGCTAGAGTGTTTTAGGTATGCACGGAGTGAATGGCGTAAGCATCCCGAACGCGCCTATAATATGTGAGCCGTATTTACTTTTGGTATTAATCAGTTCCCGCTTGGAAAGGACTGGGCCTTCAAAATGCTTGGGACTTTCAATTATTGATGAGGGTTACGCAGAAGATTTGCAGATGCAGCTCCCAATAATATTCCAATGGAAATGGAGATGGAATTCAAGCCAAGGGTCAAGGTAAGGTTCATAATATTCGAATGATATCAGCTAAATTTTAAATAAACATCGCCAGAGAATTTAATTTTAACGTGTTTTTTAATTGATAATTATTATAATGATAGACTAGCATAGCGGGATTGCATTTGATATCCTCCGTATCATAGGCCAGTCAAATAGTACACTAGAAATCGATAAAATCCCAAACTAACGACTAGTTTGATTTTTTAATATGTTATTAGGAGCACTAGCAGTAATGTATATTCAAGTTTGCAGCTTCGTAAGGCCTGTGGTAACTTCGTAGCAGCGAAATTTTTGCACTTGTTGCGGTTTTTTCACTAATTTCCTAAACAACGAGTTTTTCATAAAACATGTTATTTACGTTTTAAAATAGATTAAATTTGCTACAAGCTAAGGCTAGAACCAGCTTTGTAGGTTTAATAGTTGCCAAGATATAGCCCTCCGAAAATTGACATTTTTTCCAAAATTGAGCCCGAAATCAGGGAAATACTCCTTTTACCGGTAAAGTTATAGGAAGGGATGTTGTAGCAACTGTAATTAGCTTTGAGCATAGAACGACGTCTGTAGGTCTGATTAAAACTTAAAAAATAAAAAAAAGGGAAAACTGTATTTTTCCAATATTTACTCTGTCGAGTTCTCACGACGGTTTGAGGGTAATTTCAAAGGAAACCCCATACATTCACAAGTAATATATTAGTGTATCTACAATGTAAATATATGCGGTGATTACCATGTTGCCCCCGCAAGTTATGACATTCGGCATTGTCAAATATGAACTGCATGAAGGATCATTTTTCAATGATGGGTAAGGATTCTCCACGTGCCATGGCTGAGCTTTCGATACGCATCCCCTCACTATAATTGCACGAAAACCCCATTGCAGGGCAAAGGTTAATGAGATGTTTTGAACCAAACCTCCCCTATAAGTATTGGTACGTATGTTTTTTAGCACGATGGTTTCGAGCAACAGCCAGCTACACAGATTCAGGAATGCCAGAATAAGCATCCTGTAAGAAAGTATTGGATGGAGGATACTCACTGACGTCATATACCACCGAACGAATGTCTTGTGCCTTGCGCAAGTATCTCTGCAGCAGTCTTGACCAATCGCAGTCGCTCTTCTTCAGAGTTGCTTCTCCTCTCATTATACCGTACAGGATTTTTTTCCCGACGTGATTAAAGCAAAGAACTGTTTGGAAGCTGCGGCCGCGGCCAATCTCAGAAAACCTTATCTTGTCGCCAAAGCGTTTCTCAAGGTGACTTTTGACGGGTCTGACGTTAGGCTTGAAATCGCCTTTGCTCTGGCACATGCGGTCGTTTAACGAGAACACATTCCTTCCTGTTTTCGGCAGGGAAAGAATATATATACACTCCATACTCTCAGTGATGTTTTTGCCGCAAAATGCCCTCTTTTGAGTCGACTCGTCAGTGGAGATTTGTACAGTTGGATGTCGCATTGACTGTGGTACCTAGCATCAGCTGCAACTAGATCATTTACAGAAGCAAGAAGATATATAATTGTATAATCCCCTCGACGCTCAGCTGCTTCAAGCATGGTCGCCCTGACGCTCACAGATTCAACTGTGTGGACAGCATTCCGTCGAGACACTGGCAGTTTTTTTTTTGGAGCTTGAGAAATTCCTCAGTGATTTCGTCCCCACAGAGGCGCATGTATGTAATGGAATCTTTCAACATCATTTTTACTCACTTGAAGACGTCCGATTAAATTTGCACACTGATGACATTATAATAATTAGATAAATTTGAACCAATATCCAAGGATCATATGGATAAATAATTAATTCTGGTATTCACTTTTTGCCTTCTATTTCTTTTTTAATCACATTCAACTACACAAACTTTACCCGTAAAATGAGCATTTTCCCCGATTTCGGGGTCAAAAGTTGATCAAATCTTAACATTTCACTTTTTTGGAAAAAAATTACAGTTTTTGGAGGGCTGTGTCTTGTTAACTATTGGACCTAGAGAGCTGGTTCTAGCTTCGACTTTCAACAAATTTAATGCTTTAAAAACGTGAATAATATTTCATGAAAAACTCATGGTTTAGGAGCGAGCTATAGTGAAAATCCGCAACAAGTGAGAACATTTCGCGGTTTTTCGAGTGCTAAGAAGTTAGCACAGGTCTTTCGAAGCTGCAAACTTGGATATACGCTACTGGTAGTGCTCCTAACAACAGATTAAAAAATCAGAACTAGCCGTTAGTTTGCGATTTTAATGTGCTATATGACTGGCCTATCAGATAGATATTTCCTTTTAACCTTTTACAAAGAGACAGTTCGCCATTAACATTGGGATTAAAGCTTAAGAAATACCTCCACGCCATCTGTAGTCCTGTAAGTTAAAGGACTTTTGTATTGGCGTATTTCAAACAGTGTCCCTCACGCCGGTAAGTAATAATCAATTACCAGCTGACTGCGAACAATCATAGGAATATATGTCGTTAAGCAGTGTTCTCTAGGCAGTAATTATATACAAAGGAAGATTTTTAATTCGAACAAATTTCACCACGTCACCAGAGGGGTAGCCAAGTATAACCCGACCCAGGCGCGTATACAAGGAGTTTTTACATAGTTTTTAATGTATTCCTAAATTATAATATGAAAGAAAGGATTAATGATGATGAAGTGGGGAATGCAAAAGACACAAATTTTCGCCTACTGCGAAACGCTTTAATTCAGTCAGTCAACTCGGGGATTCGCTGATTTGATGGCCTGTGACCAATCAACGATCATACGACACCTGGGTTCTATGGGTAAAGTGGAAAAAATTGGTGTATGGTGTGTTGTCGCTCAACGCGTACAGTACACACATAGTTCAGTAATATTACGATTTATATCGGACAAAATTCTGAAAGTTTTGAAAATTGGTAGGAATGTTAGGGATGACATAAGAAATACTAAACTGAAAAGTTCCCACCCCTAAATAGTGTGCTTCATCCTCTAGGACGTCGTTTTTACCCCCTTTTTCAAGTTTTCTAGATTATCTCGAGAACGGTGCACTTTTTGATAAAAAAAAACTTATATAAAAAAATATTCCTCATAAAATTTTCTACAAAAAATGTTCCTATACATTTTTTCCTAAAATTAATAATAATGTGGGAAATAAGGCGTATACATAAGGGTTACTTCCAGTTACACAGTAAATGCAATCTAATATATAATATAATATAAAGTCTGGCAACAGCCCATGATACAAATAAAAAGTTGTATCATGGCAACAGCCCATGATACGAATAAAAAGTTGTAGGTAACATGGCAACAGCCGTCATTACATTTGGCGCCCGCCCTAAAAGTAATGCATCATCGTAGTGACCTTGAGTCGTCACAGAGGGTGTAGTGGGAGAAAATAAAACTTATTACACTATCGAGTGTGAAATAGTGGTTATCGATTTATATTTTAACTTTTTTTGGGTAAGACCGCTTTGGGCGCTTTGGATAATCAGCCATATATTTAACGAATTATATATCCCGCTCTGATTTCGTTTGCGCTTTATTTACCAAACAATGAGACATTTTAGGGGAAATTGTTATAGAACCTTTTTTGTAGAGAATTTTATGAAGGACAACTTTGTATATAAGTACTTTTACCTATCATGCACTGTTTCGTAGATATTCCGAAAATAATTAAAATTGGGGTGGAAAAAATGTTGTAAGGGATGAAGCACATACTTTAGGGGTGGGAACTTTTTGGTTTACTAATATTTATGCTATCCTTAATATTTCTACCAATTTTTAAGACTTTCAGAATTTTGTCCGATATATTATAATTTTAACTGTAATATTACTGAAATAACAGCTAAAATTTGAGGCTTAACATCTGTGCTACTTTGCTTGAACAACAACATCGACCTTTCCTGTAACTGGTGATGAAATATGGTGCCTTTATGTTAATTCCCAGGAATGTAACCATCACTATGCTGAAATTTATTGCCAATAGCTCAATAATCTTGCAGCTGCAATTCGAGAAAAACGGTCAGGAAGACAGAATCAATTGATTTTAACGCATGATAATGCTAGCCCGCATACTGCTAACATTATGAAAGCGGCTATCCAAGAACTGGGTTGAGAAGCTGTTCCACATCTACCGTATTCTCATGACATTGCTCCATGAGATTTTCACCTTTTTTGATCTTTATCTAATAACTGCGAGGTAATTTTTTTGATAACGAAGCTGATCTCTACAATTGGCTGGATGATTTTTTCAACTCTAAACCATCAGCTTTTTACAGGAGTGGAATAGAAAAATTGCCAGATCGTTGAGAAACAATCATAAACAGTGGAGAAGAATGCTTGTTGATTCATTTTTAGGTTTTGTTTCTCTAAGTTAATTAATTTTGATTTCCAAAAATGCATCAACCTGATATGACATAATGATAAATCTGTATTTAATTTTGAAGAGTTTGTGGAGAAAAACTATATCATGTAATAACAAGCTTTTTGGAACGCCAACCGAGATTATCGAAGCTGCTAAAATAACATTGATAACCTTCTGCTCCAGAAATCTTGGAACAAGACGAAATGGCATAATGATATGGCAATTTATTTATTTATTATTTATTGCTTTATTGGAAACTAAACTGCTATGTTACTGCTTGTATGGAAATATATGTTATTTAAATAAAACTCGTTACCTCTACACAAATTCCAATGAACCTATACGCACTTCTTATGTTACCTACATTCAAAGCTTGCAAAAAAAGTATGTGGCGCCACGATTCTTACGTCGTTGCCGTGTCAGGGAAAATATAAATCAGCCTTAATGAGTAGATATTTGGGCAATCCTAAACATCTGTTAAACTTATATACAAATAATTTCAAGTGGAATTTCAGTCAATTTATTATGATTCCCTGATCTAAAACTAATAAGATAGTTCTCGAAGACTCTCACGAAAATTCTGTCACTAATGTAAAACCTAACATTATGATTAACACTTGCATAAGTCTAAATACAAAAAATCTTCTTTGACTTACCTCCTTATTTACTTTTTTATTAAGACTCTCAATAAAACCAGCTGAAGATACTATTACTTCTTGTACTATAATTTCTTCATCGCTTCTTTCAATAACAGGTTTGATTTCTTGTTTTCTTGGCTGTCTTTGTTGCCTTATAGGTGCATGAGGTATGGTGGTTCTAATAGCGAATTGATTAATTTAAAAAAATAAGAGTTCGTTTAGTGTATAAGTTCATAGCACAACAGGATCAATAAAATGCAAAAAAATAAAATACAATAGATTAGACAGTTCTGATAATATTAAATTATTTTTCAAGAGAGCGAGTTTACGCACAGGCTGATGCAGAAGACACAGCCTATTCATGAACTGTTGGCGATATGGACAATCTCCAATTAAATAGTTTAAATTAATATGATTGACTATATTTTAATATCATTCATGCTTGTGCATAACTGTGATTGTATTGAACCCTTATGCTGGTATGGTACTTTCAGAAATGATTTATGAGAATTAGTTCCATACTGTGTTTGAATATAATACATTTTGCTAAATATGTTTTGAGAATACCTGTTCAGAAAATTATGAAAATTCTTAGCTCGCATAGCGTCTTTGTTTTTCGCAAATCTTTTGTGATACAAGTCACATTCTGGCATTACACTAGTCCCAAGCTTATGTCGTTTATCCTTCTGTCTAATGAAAGACGTTCGTAAAACACTTCTTGGATTAGATCTTGCCACCTTTGATGAAGGTAATTGTGAATGGTCGGTATCATCACCTAAAAACGCAAAGTTCACTAAAACTGCGGAAACTAGGATGAAGGAGAGATATTGGAATGCCATATAATGTCTAGTCCTAGAAGTGAAGCGATCTTAGGTATCGCAAAACATCAGCAGTATCATTGGATATTTCAGTATGTATTTTTGACCCTCAGATACAATAAATCAAGTGAAGAAATTATATGCTTGTATAATGTAACAGACATACACGCAACATAGAAGAGTTAGACTGACACAAAAGGAAACGCGACAAAATATCACTAGATAAAATAAAATGAAGTAAAAAAAGGCCTGCTCAAAAACAGGCACCAAAGCATCAGAATTGAATCAATTTAATCTGGTACATTTATTTATCTGTTTTCAGGTTATCAATTTTATCATTTTATTTTATTTGTGTACAAAAGTGCATGTTCTCATATTATACAAAAAAAAGGATGCTGAAATATAGCAGGCTTATACAGTCCAAATAGTAGAGGTCCAAAATGTTTACCAGCAAAAATTACGAAAACATTTAGATATAAATATTCAAAACATATTTTAATGCTATTTAAATTATTTCTTATAGACCTAACGCAAGGCGCGTCTAGTGCAAAAAATCGGTTTCGGTATTGTAGATAAAACTCTGTTTTAGTTAGTACTATAGACCTAATAAGGCATATTTAAAGATTGCAGGCCAAATTCCTAGGAAAATTTCAGATTGATTGATTTTAATTTTTCAGAATAAGTAGAAGTTTGTGAACCTGCAATAGCTGGCCCTACACATCCTTTCGATAAAACATGCGGATGCGCAAAGGAACCTACTAAGAGAACCCTGCTCCTGAATATTCCCGTATCGATTTTTTTATGAAATTGCAGATATATTTTATAAAACGGCTCTATTATTTATTATAAGGTGGAAATTTTTTAAATTCTAATGTATATAGTTATTTTGATTATTGTATATGTATTATTGTGATAGACTTAATAGACCGAGAGCTCGCGTGAAAAATGCCTCCTCATAAGGCATTCATTCCATTCCTTTACAGGATGTGATTATACAGCGGCGTTTTCACGAAAGGGAAAAGTTAGGCCGTTCGCCCTATTAGCAGTGGCGTAGCTACCGGGTGGGCCAGGGGGGGCACGGCGCCATGAGAAATTAGGCGCCGCTCCGAATTTATAAATATGCTAATGCTAACAATGCTCATGAGCTTAACTGAGTTTTTAAATTAATTAAATTATAATACAATCAAAGATCAAAGAACAAAATATGTATTAAACTTTTTACCCAACCAATACATTTTGTGTCAGGTATTTATTATTTATTCTATGTGGAATAAAAAGATATATCCCGGCGGCATATTTACACATCCTCACATACAATGGCATCAGGGTGCTGAAATCGGTTAGGTTTTGTAAGCGTTTGTAGCGCTACAAAAACTCACTGATTTGGGCACCTGGAACACGCTGTTATATAATATTTCACTTTTCGCATGGCCCTCCGCTCGCTTCCCTCGCTACGGGGGCTCAAGAAAAGGGAACTAACCAGGTGCTAACCCAAGACATACCCAAAAGCAAGAAAAAAACTGTTTAGAAACTTAACCTAAAAATATAAAAAAAGCAACGGGATTTGAACCCAGGCCGCCGATAGCCGCCGAATTGAGACCTAACCATCTAGATCTCTCGACCACGAGGGCTTTTGCCGCAAATTGATTGCATCGCGAAGACATGGCGTGATAGCTTTTGTAGCGCTACAAACGCTTACAAAACTTAACCGATTTCAGCACCCTGGTGCCGTCTTATGTTAGGATATGTAAATATGCATCCCGGCGCGGAGGCATTTGGTACATGCAAATTTGTAAAAACGCTGCGTAAGGCCGCATGCGACTTCAAAGACTAAAATTCCGAAAATTTCGGTCGTAAAAAGTATGTGTTTTTTACAGTTTCGTATTTAGGAGGTACCATTAGCCAGACAAGTCTAAATAGCCTAGCAATACTAAATATAGAAAATGAACTTGTCCAAAAATTTATTTTGATCAAATAATCGATCAATTTGCGTCGATTTAAAACCGAAGAAAGACTCAAATATTTAATTAATTAATTAAGGGTACAGATGTTTAGTTTACGTTTATATTTAAATATGTATGTACCTTTTGGTTGGTTGCCGTTTATATATTTTATATTCATATTCCTGTAAATAAAAAAAGCGTATGCACTATGTGCGCATATCAGAAGTGAAACTTCTTAAACTTAAACGCCCTAGCCTGGGATTTGGTTAAAAAGTAGTTTTTTTTTTAATATATCACTCAATTAACAAAAAGGGAAGGCCTAAATGAAAAAAAAAACTATTCTCCATAAAAGTTTCGCTTATGTCTTGACAAGGTAATAGAGCAAACCCCATGTTTTTATCTTGTAAATTAACAAAGATATCACAATAATTATACGCCCTAGCCTTATACATATCTTAACGGATTTGGTTAAAAAGTTGTTTTTTCTAAATATATCACTCAATTAACAAAAAGGGGAGGCCTAAATGAAAAAACTATTCTTCATAAAAGTTTCGCTTATGTCTTGACAAGGTAATAGTGCAAACCCCATATTTTTATCTTGTAAACTGACAAAGATATCAGAATAATTAATCGCCCTAGCCTTATATATATCTTAACAGATTTAGTTAAAAAGAAGTGTTTTTAAATATAGGTATCACTCAATTAACAAAAAAGGAAGGCCTAAATGAAAAAAAAAACTATTCTTCATAAAAGTTTCGCTTATGTCTTGACAAGGTAATAGAGCAAATCCCGTATTTTTATCTTGTAAACTAACAAAGATATCACAATAAACGTCCGTGACCGTTTTCCGTTCCCTGCCAGCTCGCCCGCCGTGTCTCGGGATCGCAATCTTCAAATTTTACTCCCGGCGCGCGTTAAGAAGTTTCACTTCAAAAATATACGTTTAATATTATGATGTATTATTTTTAGATTAATTTCCGTATATACACAAAATATAGGTTTGTTTTAGGCGCCAGCAGATAGGCTTGCCCCCCGGCGCCCACATTTCTAGCTACGCCACTGCCTATTAGAAAAAAAAACGCCAGCCGCACAGCAAGTATTCAGCTCCTTCGGCTGTACTTCGGGGACTTCGATTCTTGCCGGCCAAGAGATCGGACTGATTATTGGAATCTCAGATTTAGGAATCCAAACGCGTTTTTTACTACGTTCCCCGGGTATTTTTTTATCTTAATACTTTTAGTTTGCTTCCCTGGCTGGCTACAGATTAGTAAAAACTAGCGGATTTGTATTTAATTTTATTGTTTCCGGGGACGGAACCCCTATTTTTGCCCTAAAACATGGTCGATTCGGACGATGACAATACCTCTATTGCGTCTAGCTCCTCGCAGGCAACCTCGGATAAGGCCATATTCGAGAAAACTCGGAAAATCTATCGCCGAATGCTAATTTACATTAAAAAATGCAAAGTATGTAGCTTCATAATTGAACCGCTTCGCTCTACAACGAACAAAGTGCCTAAAATTCTTATCCCAGAATTAAATAAGGCCTTAGACAACCTTAGAGCTAGGGTTGCCAAGTGTCCTCCTTTCGGGAGGACAGTCCTTCGTTAAAACGTTGAGTCCTCCTTTCTCCCTTGTCACCGAAATGTCCTCCTTTACCACTATTATAATATTATTGCAAAAAAAATATAAAAAATAATAATAAAATAGCAATTCAATCTCAAATCATGTTACCACTGCTAAAAGATGTTTCGTGCTCAAATAGTAGTTTCCATAGCACCATTTAAAATTTGGCACAGCGGCCTCTGCCTGGTCAAATAATATTATTCGATGGAGTACAGTATACGTAGATCTCCTACACTTCGGGTTTATAGACGGTTTCGGTTAGTTGTTTTTGCGCCTTATTTGCCAGTTACAAATTTTGAAAAAGGGGTAGTTTCGAAATTTCTGTTTTCGGCGAAAAATCCCAACTGCGCCCAAATTTCTTGTTTTTTAAATTTCAGTTTGTGGTCATGCGATAGGTGATGTCAAGCTCGATTTCCACAGAAGCGGAATTAAAAATTTATTTTTATTTAACAAATACGCTCGTCTTGAAATGGGATATTCTGGGCACCCCTTCAGGATTTTTAGAAAAAGGGTATTTTCAAAATTCTATCTAGAAAAAGGGGTACTGTACCCGAAAAAGGAGTACGTCTGGCATGCTTAATCCAACATGTTTTTCCTCGAATTGGTCTCCATTTTAAAAGTTAACCATCGAATTAAGCTACGTTTTTGTTATTCAAGTAAGTACACAAAATGTTTTGTTGCTAATATAACATGTATATATATTATTTTTGAAGCGAAACTTCTTTAGCGGGGGTAGTAAGTTCGCAAAAATTAAACGGAATTCTAAGTAAAACACTTTAATGAAGCATATTCCAGTATAGCTAGACGGCTGAAACTTTCAGGACATGTAGCCGGGGTAAAATGAAGATCCTGGATGGGATGATCTGTGGGGGAAGACAATTATACCCCCCACCCTCCCCGGATACTCAAAAATTTTCGAAAAAATGGGAAAAAAATTGAATAAAAATAAGGAAAAAATAATAAAAAAAACTAGAAAAACGCGGTTTTCGGCGAAAAAAACGCGATGGAGTTGAGCTACGAGGCCAAGGATGACAAAAATGGAAAGAAATATAAATGCTTTATGAAACAAATAAATTAAAAATAAGTGTTGAAACCGGGGGCAAAAGTTTAAAAAGCTTAAAAAAAAACTCAATTCCTAATATCTCTTTCAGAAGTTTCACTTCAGTTGTGTGCTTATAAAGTGAGGCACATAATTTTTTTTGATGATTTACCTAAAAAATCACGGTAATAATTATTAAAAAAATTAAGCAGTTGGGCGTTTTCCCCTCTGGATAGCTCTTCGCCATTTTTCAGCAGCGAGCCGCCACTGGAAAAGTCCTCCCTTGGCTCATGGAAAACTTGGCAACCCTACTTAGAGCCGATCATGGACTTGCAGCCTCACGCAAAAAAGAGCCTGCACAATCTAAGATAGATACCGGCAGAAAAAAGCCACATGCCAAGAGATAATGGCCGCTAGCGACGGAATCATGACCTCTACAGAGGTCATGGAACAAGAAACGACCGTAACTATGCCAAATATGACTGAAACCACCCAGAAATCACAGAATAATGCTAAGGAACAGCTTACCTCTTCTGTGCTCCTGATACCACCGCCAGAAAACACACCCTTTAAAGTGCCCCTAAAGACATTGCCTTTTAAAAGTCATATTAAAACTGTGAAATTAGACGTTGGAGGACAGATAACCGTCCCGACGAACAACCGTTTCGAGCCCTTATCCGACATGGACGACGACGCAACTAGCGAGGCATCGTCACATAAGCCTGTTGCTACAAACTCACTCCGTAAAGCTACAGGGAAGAGAACTTCCAAAAGAAAGGATCTCGTTCTCGATAAGTCGCCGCCACAAAAGCAAATTAAAACTAAGCCTCCTCCGCCGATTGTTATACAGGGTAAGTTTAACAATCATAAGGCCCTTCAGGCAGACTTAAAGAAGTACCAGATTACCAAATGCTCCCTTAAATACACCAAAAATACGGTGATTGTGTATTGTGAACAGGAAAAGACCTGGGCCTTCCTGAAAAGAAGCTTGGACCAGGATAGCGATATTGTATCATAGCTATGCTGAGTCCAATCAAAAAAACCAAGGCCGTCGTATTGTGAGGGTTGACACATGGTGACATTGATATAGCCGATATTAAACTAGAGCTCTCCGATCTCTACAACATAAATGCAAATAATATATACTTAATAAAGCGTACTAGAGTACCTCTCTATCTTGTTGTCCTAGATACAGGGTACACGCTCAAGATACTAAATCAAGAATGTCGACTCATTCTTGATGTAAGGGTTGCATGGGAGAATAGACTGTCAGCCCATAATGCAGTGCAAAGCGCTGGCAGGGGCTCGGGCACGCTGCTACGTATTGCCGAAGAAACGTGAAATGCTCAAAGTGGCCCTCACGAAATCACGACGTGCAACTCTACTGAAGTCAAATGTGTAAACTGTGACGGAGAGCATGGCTCTATAAGCACAGACTGTCCAGTCTACACATACAAAATCAATTTGTTGGCACCCCCAAAGCAGAAACAGACGTATGCTCCTGCACCGCCACCGGCTAGGCCGGCTTGGCAAAATAAACAAGAAAATGTACGTGCTGGCCAACGAAGAGGCCAGGGCTCAAGCAAGAGCCAACACCATGAACGTGAAGAAGACCGGCCTGAGAGGCCGACCTATGAACAGCAGTTCCCGGACTCCCTTGGAAGAAACAGACCGCCCAAACCCCGAAACACAAATAACAATGTAAATTATGTAAATGCTAACAAGATCGCTGCAGACCTGCCTGTAAATAGTAATGTAAATAGTAATTTTAATATGCAGAGTAATTTCAATGCAAATTTCCATAAGCTTTCGAATACTATAAGCGAAATTAACTCTCTTGTAAATACTAACGAACTGTGCTGTGGAGCATTAGATGAAATCCTGTCAATGCTCCGATCATGTAACGGAGACAGAATAGCTATTGTCCAAGCAACGGTCAGATTCTTCACCAACGAGCTTGGAAAATATAACATATAAAATTCTTTTTTCATGTTTAAAGTGTGTAGTTGGAATTGTAATTCCATCAGGCACAAATTGGGCGAGTTTAAACAATTTGTGCATGATACTCCTTTATCGCTTATTTTTTTAATGGAAACCCGCATAGACCCATGGTTTGTTTTAAGATTCGGGGTTATCGGGTCGAGAGATCTGATAGGCCCAATCACAGCGCAGGAGGCGTGGCCTACCTGGTACGTAGGTCGATCTCCTTTAAAAGGGTCCACGACATTCGCTCGGCAGCAGAACACGTTTGCATCGAGACCGAGAGCGATCTGCGTATCGCGGGAGCCTAAGTCCCTCCGCGCGCTCCCTTTACCTCTGATGATTTCATGGCTTTCTTCCCGGACAACAAGAGGTCCCTGTTGATTGGGGATCTAAACGCCAAGCACGTAGTGTGGCGCTAGGTCTACGAAGAGCAGGGGCCGAATGATGCACCACACAATAGAAAATAACCCAGATCTCCTTTTTCACCGCTTTAAAGTTCCAACTTTCTACCCTGCTTGGGACCCTACCCCCCTCCTACCTGGATGTTGCTGTCACAAAACGAATCGCTGATGTCCCGCCGCTTTTGGCGATAAACGACCTGAACTCTGATAAGCTCCCAATCGTAATTTGCCTTGAGTCAAGGCGGCCAGAGTCCTGTGAAATGAAAATTTCATATAGGAATCTCGATTGGGGGGCAGTTCAGGCGCAGGTTAAATGAAGCAACAGTGGTTCCAAGCCAGATTGACAGCATCCAGGAACTAAAGGCACAAGTCCAATCATTCACCCTAAACATCCAGCGTATCCGTGACACTTTAGCTCACTCTGTCAAGAAAGAGCGCCCTGCAGATTCCCTCCCTGATCACATTATTATGCAAATAAGGGCAAGAAATGCCGTCGAACGCAGATGGCATAGGTATCACGCCCAAATCGATCATACGCATATGAATGAGATGACAAATAGCATTAAATATCAAATTAGCAAGTACAGAACATCTAAATGGATGCAATATGTCAATTCTTTAAACGTACAAGACGGCTCCCTCTGGCCAGGAAAGTCAGAGGAGCCTCTGCAGCCATGCCGGCTATACAACATAACGGCAACGACATAATTAGCGACGAAGGCAAAGCATAGGACTTCGCTGATTTACTGGAGGGGCTCCATAGGGAGGCGCCTGATGACACCCCTGCGCAAGCTAATATTACTAACATAGCATCTAAACTGAAAGCGCAAAAGTACCCTATCCCCCCGTCGGTGATGGCAAACTGCTTTTCACCCCGGGGGAGATTAGGGCTATACTCAAACGCTTGCCTCAGAATAAAGTTCCCGGAAATGGTACCTTGCCTTATTTCACTCTTCGGAATCTTCCGAAGAAATCCCTTATTCATTTCATGCACATTGTAAACGCCATTATTCGCTTACAGCACTTCCCATCCTCCTGGAAACACGCCGAGATCATCATGATCCACAGCCAGGCAAAGATCCGAGGCAAACCGGCTCTTACAGGCCGATTTCCCTGCTCCCCACCATGGCAAAGGTGGCGGAGAAGCTACTTTTGTCCAGAATAAGCAGCGCAGCCGATGGACTCGGTGTGCTGCCCATGGAGCAATTCGGCTTAACTAGGCACACCACCACCATGCCCGCAGCTAAGATCGCACACGACACCGTGCAGGGCTTCAATCGAGGCCAAGGTACTGGCCTGCTTCTCCTGGACATAGAAAGGGCGTTTGACAGGGTGTGGCATGACGGCCTGCTGTTTAAGTTGCATGTGGCGCTTGGCTTCCCGCTGCATCTGACAGCATTGGTCCAGTCATACCTTGCCGGGCGAACCCTCTCGGTACGCATAAACAGGGCAAATTCGTCTATGAGGCCGGCCGTTAAAAGCCGGTGTCCCGCAGGGCACTGTGTTGTCCCCCCAGCTATTCAACTATTATATAGCAGACATTCCCTCCTGTCCAAATACCTCCCTAGTGCTCTACGCCGACGATATGGCAATATACTCGCAATCCCAAATCGCGCAGGCAGCAAAAATCAAGCTCCTAGATCACCTTGACATCCTACTCCCATACTATGCGAGATGGAAAATAAACTTGAACGTCCCAAACACAGAACTAACCATACTGACAAAAAAGAGAACGAACATAGACATTACGCCACTTACAATACAAGACATTACAGTAGACGTAAAAGAAAAGGTTAAATATCTGGACATAGTGTTCGATAAACGACTCAATTTTACCGAGCACATGAATGAGATTCGCAAAAAGAATGCTATAGCCCAGAAAAGCCTAAATATGTTGATCAGACCAAGATCATTACTGAGGCCTGCAAACAAGGTCAACATATATAGAGCTATTGTCAGACCGACATTAATGCATGGAGCCCCTGTATGGCGAATACGCACAAAAAAGCACTGCAGGTTATGCAGAACCGATATTTAAGAGCGGCCTTTTCTGCGAATCGCTATACTAGAATCAAAGACTTGCACTCATGGTCAAACATCGATACCATCGAGGAGTATATTGATAAGGTATCCTGCAAGTTCTATGATTCTGGTATACGCGGTTCGCCGCTGACGGCAAACATAACCCACAGAGCAGACCTAAGCACGGGCCCATACACAGAGCAACGACTTTGTTCTACCAAGACCGCCTGAACAATAGCACAAACTGACGTACCTACAAACAACGTACTGAGACTAAAATGAGCGACAGGACACAGACATACGGACTAGCTGTCCTGCGTGCTCCGCTGGAAGGCGATTTTGGCGAGGCTCGCCTACTTTCTGTGTCCCTGATTGAAAACAAGCCTCCATTACAGTAACCTCTCGGTAATGCGAACATAACTAGGCTTAAAGGGTAAGTAACCGTAGTTTTTACCCTAGGCATGACAGCGATGCGCTCCTACAAATCACGCTTGGAAAAGCGTGAAAGGCGGCGCTAGCTGCGTGTAACGCGGTTTATATTAGCCTTAGCAGGTCACCCAAATTGTAAGTGTTTATAGTAATAAATGTTGTTGTTGTTGTTGCTGTACTTCGGATGTAACAGCAGAACAAATTTTAGGCACAGAAGAGTTTCTGTGTGAAATGTACGGACAGAAAAATTTTATGAACATAAATGTAGCTTTAAGATCGTATAAAATAAAAACATCCAGAAACTCTTTGGGCTCTCTTAAAAAGTTTGATGGAAGTTTAATGCCTCCGTGTGGGTGTGGTAGTTGTGGGTGTACGCGACTGAAACGCAGCCTACATTTTACGATCCTTCCAAGCAATTTCAAAAATTTCATTACTTTAAAATAAAAATATTTTTGATTAAAAATTTATTAATTTATTAAATTTCTAATTAAAATTAGTGCAATTTCTAAAATTGCATTACTTAAAAATAAAAATGTTCATAATATAAATTTCTAATCAAAATTAGTGCGATAATACTCATAAAAGATAATTAACTATAAAACGTAGCGCGCTGAATAACTTGTCATAAAGGCCGGTGCGGGCGGTTTTCGACACTCAATACAGTCACGAAACACGTGGGAATCGCAAACAGCAAGATCAATAATTGCCCTGCAATATACAGATTTATTTACGATGGTTGCTATGGCAACGGGCGAAGCAGACATGCTAGATACGTGAGCTATTTATAGAACGGAAGCAGATCGACAATGCGACTCCGACAGGTTCTTATGTTTAAATATAATATTAAATTCAGTTCCCAGTCGTTCGGAAGCAAATTTGCATCATGTCGTTGTCGCGCATGCCGCATTGTTTTACGAAATGTTTCTATTCTATGATCCGATCTGCATCTTGTTAGAAACACCATTTTCCAGGTGGAAAAACGATGATAAAAGACTCTTTAAATACGGAGGGACCTAAGCCTTTCCTTCAAATGGAAAAACAAGTAAAATCAAGAGAGAGAATTTTCGATCGTAGGTTTCGAAATCTGATCTGAGTATTCTGATTATAATTGGTTGTGTGGAAGTGTTTATTTAAAGAAACTATTTTGTATGCCCTGTTTAAGTGTAGGTGGAAAATCGAGCGTTTGGAATAAAGACGGGATTAACAATTTTGGGAATGTGACAAGAGGTTGTAGTAGGCATGAAGCTTCTTCGGACCATATTCACTGTGCATTATCATTTGCGAAGTTAAAGAAAAGCCTCACTACAAAATCGAAGAATAGACCTTATATTTAAAAAGTAGATGGGAGCAGTCAAAATAACTGTATGCGAGAGTGTGGGTACGTTCATAATTCTATTATCTTTTTGATATTATTATAAATTGGTGGCGGCGCTCATGGTATATTATTTCTCGCAGATATCGCCACCGCAGGACTTTTGGGCGTGGCCCCAAAAAAATAATCGCCTGCGGCGCTATCTACCTAATTCCGCTTCACCTATTCTTGCCTACATGAGCCGCCACTGATTGATTGAAGAAAAACTCAACATTCAGTGGTTTAAGGATCCGCAGATATCTTGCAGAATCACTTTAGGAAATTTATCTGACTGAGGAAAGTCCACAATCAGATGATGAAGACATTTTTCTTTCTTCCAGTGATGAAGAATCGTAACGGCTCTGATGAAATTTACGTAACCTAAGTTCCAATTTTTTCTTATGTGATAATAGATTCCTAAATAGCGAAAACTGTGTTAATATATTTTTAATATTACTATGTCAAGCTAAATATTTTCTGAGTAGTGAAATTTGTTTATTTCTTGAGGTTGATATTGTTTGTAAATAAACGTTGTTTCTTCCCTTTTGTGTATTTTTTATTTGAATTACGTCTATGTTGGAGTTGACAGCAACCTATTTTAATACCTTTTACAATCAGAACACAGTGTCCAAAAAAGTATGCAACATATGGGAAACTTTTTTATTATTGGCTTCTCAGAAAATTTTATTCTTGATAAAAGTTCGTGCTTGCCCTAGAACAGTAAATGAGTATTTCAAATTTTCCGTACTGCTTTTAGTGCAGGAGCAAATGTCATTTTTCCGAAATCGCGTGAAGAGTAAAGTACCTTAATTTATAAAGATATAGCAAAATTTTATAAGAAAAAGTTCTTCCAAACTAAGAAAGTAATCTAAATATGAAATTTGAGTTAAGTACATCAACTTTTAATTTTTTTTCTCGATTTTTTCTTAAACGTTACGCCGCTGGAGAATGTTTTGTTCTTTTGTTATTAGTATACTTGCCAAGTAACTTCAAAATTTATTTAAGATAGAAATTAATTACATAGTTGCATAATGTTGCAGTTTTTCAAGAGATAATAGCCAGTTTAGGTATCAGTGTGTTGCAAACACATTTAAACACTTTTGATTCAATTTTTTTTCAGTCAAAATCATGAATAGACCCAACTCTTTTCATTTTATGTAAAACAACTAATAATTTATTTATCTTTTGTACCCGATGAGTAAAATATGCCCAAGGATCCTAAAAAGCCATATAAAATGTTTGGTCTTGAAGAGTAGGCCATGCATTTGGAATAAAAACAAAAAATAGCAATAATTTTACTTCGCTCTGACATATGAAATTAATTATTATTGAGTCAGTCATTCCAATTTTATTTTGTAATAATTATTGTGGACAATTATTTTGTACCAAAATTGTTTAAATGTGTTTGCAACACACTGATACCTAAACTGGCTATTATCTCTGTAAAAACTGAAACATTATGCAACTATGTAACTAATGTCTACTTTAAATAAATTTTGAAGTTGCTTGGCAAGTATACTAATAACAAAAGAACAAAGCATTCACCGATGACGTAACGTTTGAGAAAAAAAGGGAAATTAAAAATTGATGTACTTAACTCAAATTTCATATTTAGATTACTTTTTTAATTTGTAAGAACTTTTCCTTATAAGATTTTGCTGTATCTTTATAAATTAAGGTACTTTACTCTTGACGCGATTTCGGAATAATGACATTTGCGTCCGTACTAAAAGCAGTACGTAAAATTTGAAATACTCTTTTACTGTTTTAGGGCAAGCACAAACTTTAATGAAGAATAAAATTTTCTGAGAATCCAATAATAAAGAAGTTTCCCATATGTTGCATACTTTTTTGGACACACTGTATATGATTTTCAAGATTACAGTTACCCATAGCAGCGATCTCGTTCTAACGTGTGGTAATTTGCGCATCGAAGCGAGATACAACGAATTCTCTGAAAAGTGTCTGCGGACGTTGGGCGTCCGTCTGTCGCAGAACTGAATAGGTTTATAGAGTTCATACTAAAATACCTTTAGTTTGTTGGATAAGGGCGTTTATAAAAATCGTCTGTCACGATTCTTACAGGTGACCTACTTTCGAGCTAACAACAACAACATTAATATAATATTTGTCTGTGTTTTTATGCGGTTTTTCGCCTAAAGTATTGCTCATAAATTCGAGATTTTTTGTAGGTGGTGTCGTCTACGATTTTCCGCAGTGAGTTTTCATATTTATCTTGTCAAAAACTATATTTTTAAGCCAAATTTCGATCAAATTGGCTCATTCTGCCTCCAAAGGAATTTCAAGAGTTTGTTTTGTTTTTTTTTTATACTACCACCTACCACACTGCTGAATTTATAAATAAATATATAGTGCATTTCACCTGTATAATTCAGCAATTTCGTGGGGGTTTTGACTAAACTATACCCCGTCTCATAGACAAAATTCAGAAATTTTGTATTTCCATCTATCCATCTAGGATGTCCAACTGTTCAAAGTGCAAGGCAGCCTGTGTGTTTAAGGGGGATAAGAATGAAATTTTTGGCCGTTCCTGTGACATATGTCAGAAGGTGGTCTGCAGGAACTGTTCTGGCATAAAGGCTTCGGAGGTTCGGGTGATGCCACTGCAGGGATGAACCCTATTCTTTCTTTGCACTGATTGTGTTATCAACATTCATTCCATACGACAGCTGATGGACCGAATCCAAGCCCTGGAAACGGGCTTGGCTGCGTGTCAGAATGATGCCCTCGATCGAGATCACCCAGAGGCAGATGTTATTCGGCCAGAGGTTGTGCAGGCAGTCTCGGACTCGGTGGCTGGGAGGGTAAATGCAGCTTTGTAGCAGCAGAGCAACATGATCGCCTCCAAGCGAAACGATGCTGTCAAAAACTTTGAAGATACAAATTGCGAGCTTGTGGCGTTGCTTACAAACGGCTTGATGCCTAATCCACCCTCTAAGCCAAGTCAAGCATGTGACCTGAGAAAAGATGATCCCCACAATGGTGGCAAATCACAGCCAAAGAGGAGAGGCGAGATAGTGGGCCTGAGGAAGAACTGCGGAAGGCTGGTGGTTTCCACTCCACAAACGTCAATCTTTGTGTCCAAACTGTCACTGGATGTTACTGTGCCTGACGTTGTTAAGTATCTAAAGAACAATTTTGGCGCTGACGAACGATATGCTGTGGAGATGACTGAGATTAGGTCTGGGGAGTACAATGCATTTAAGATTACTACCAATAAATCACTGGAAGAAAACCTACTAAATCCAAACTACTAGCCTGAAGACATTGCTGTAAAGAAGTTTTCGTTTTTTTTGTCCCAACTAGCCAAGAAGTAGCAGCTTGTTCAATTCCTCTGACTTCACCACGGTCAACAAGCGAAACGGCTCCAGTAACTCCTCCTCAATCAACAGCTGTAATGGCCCCAGTAACTACAACTCTCGCAACAGGCACTCAAAGAAGTAGGATACGAATAGTAAATGTTAATGCAAGAAGTCTCAGGATGAAGTGTTCTGAACTGGAACTTTTTTGCACTGTGAGAACTACCGAGAAGTGATATGCGTGACTGAAACTTAGTTGAAGGATAGTGAAGCCCTTTGCTTTAAACTAAACAACTACGATGCAGCTGCTCACTTCTGCAGAAAGGAATCTCGCGTAGGTGGAGTAGCGATATATGTACGTTGTGACTTTGGCAAACATAGCCCTCTTTGTCTCGATCACCGTCCTATATGTGTTGAGAAAAAGTTCGAGACTGTAGCAACTTTGATCGAAACTACAAGTGAGCGCATACTAGTCCGCTGTCTTTATCACCCACCTGATGCGGAGTATAGTGTTTTTGTGACTGTCTGGAGAATCTGTTAGTCCATTTATGTAAACGTAATGTAACTTTATTCATTGGTGGCGATTTTAACTATGATTTTAGATGTGGTGATGGAAATGTTTTGAATATTTTGAACGTTTTCAACTCGTATGGCCTGACTCAATCTTCTTATGATTTCTCAAGAGTGCAGGGTCAGTCCTGCACTCTGATCGATAACATATTTTCTTCTGCAGGTCTCCTCGAGAGTAAAATAGTAGACGTAACTTTTTCAGATCATACAGCCCAAATCATGTATTTTGAGCCAGGTAAGTCTGCTGTGAGTGAGCCATCTTCCTCAACTGTGAGGAAGAGTTCATTTTCTGAGGAAGACATAAACCATTGTGGTCAATTGCTGTCAAGGGAAAGGTGGTTTCCTGATCTCGAGTGTAAATTCTCTCACTTCTTCTCTACCTTCTATAGTTATATGGCATTTTCCTACGAGTCCAAAGAGAGAAAGTCTCGGAAAGTTGAAAGTCCCAGGGATAACACAAAGTATCATTTTCGAAGGCGAGGAATTGAGGCAGCTAAATAGACGTGTTAAGAGTTCAGGTGATTGCAACCTAAAACTCGAATACAAAAATAGACCAAGGTATCACAAACAAAAAAATGCACTTGCTAAAAAAAACTACAACTCCCGTAATCTATCAACTTCCACAATTATCACTAAAACAGCTTGGGACATAATAAACTCACATAATAATTCACAACATAGAAAAAAAATCATTATCGGAGGTCCTTGTCTCTGGCTGGGTGGAGATTACTGGCAATGATGAAATCTCTAACGCTTTCAACACTTTTTTTACTGATTCGGTTAAAGAGCTTGTCAAGGGCGCTCAGCAGAATCCACATGTAAATTTGGGCAGTGAGACAATTCCTCAATCTATTTTCTTGTCGCCTGTCTGTGAGCGTGAGGTCTTGTAGTTGATCAACTCGGTGAGTGACAAGAGATCTTGTGGTGTCTGTAACCTATTGAAAAGCTGCGCCCAACAAATTCTGAGCCCCCTCACATATTTGATAAATATTTCTTTAAACATGGGTATTTTCTAGATGAATTAAAGAAAGCAATTGTAATGCATATATACAAAAAGGGCGATTCATCATGCGTGGAAAACTTTAGGCCAGTATCGCTCTTGTCAGTGTTTTCTAAGATTTTCGAAAGCGCGTTTCGGGGTAGGTTGATGAGCTTTCTGGATACATTTCAGATGTTGACTTGTAGGCAATATGATTCAGAGTCGGACGCTCTACGTCCGATGCTGTCTTATCTTTCTATTCTGATTAAGTTTCGCGTCCCAACACGACCCACAAGACAGCTTGAACCATTTTCCCTGCGACCCTATCGAACTGATGTTGGAAGGAACGCACCAATTAATCGAATCATGGAGTACTTAAATAGATTTTTACCCGTAAACTTTAATATAAATTGTTCAATACTAACATTTAAGCGTGAAGCTAGATCTCTTATATATCGTTCTTCGGAGTTTCGCTAGTTTTTGTACATTCGTCTGGTTCCTATATCATCTATTGTCTACTTTTAACTGTTTTGACAGGTTTTAGTAATTCAAGTAAAGTAGTGTGTTTTTGTTAGTTAATGTTATGTGTATTTATTGTGTGTTAGGTATTGACATTTGTTGACCGTTCTAAATTTTTAGATGTATATTGCTTAATTGTGTGTTTATATTAAGTCACGTTATGTACCATTTGGGCAATGCCTGTATTGTACTAAATTTAAATTAAATAAATAAATAAATAAATAAATAAATAAATAAAGTGCTTGACAATTTTAACAACAAGCTGAAGACACTGGGAATCTTTTCTGACTTTACTACAGCCTTTGACACCCTCAATCATAAAATTCTTCTTAAAAAAACTGTCTCACTATGGAATCAGGGGGCCAGCTTATAATTGGATACTCTCATCTTTGTCTGACCGAAGTCAGGCCGTACAAGTGCAAGGTGACCACGGGACGACTCTTTCGGACTGAATGTCAGGACGGGAGTGCCTCAGGGCAGTGCTCTTGGTCCGGTCCTCTTTTTATTATTTATTAACCATCTGCCTCTACTAGCAAATGATAACTACATCACTCATTTCGCGGATGACACATCTGCTGTCATTAATGCACATGACTATGAGACCCTTTGCGAGAAAGCAAACATTTGTGTGAGCGATATCTCTACATGGTGTGAGAAAAATGGACTTTGCCTAAATAGTGTAAATACCAGTATTATAGTGTTTACACCTCTGAGGGTCATCCAAGATAGAAGCCTCCTGATTCGAGACAAGGTTGCAACTCTTATCGAGAGAGACTGTGTAAAATTTCTTGGTCTCTCTGTCGATCAAGGCCTCTCGTGGTATGATCATATTGACCACATATGTAAGAAAATGTCCTCGAAAAATTTTGCTGTTCTGCAATTGCGTGACGTTGTTGACGCAAGCACTCTGAAGACCCTTTATTATGGATCCATTTATCCCATCTTGTCCTATGGACTGCTGGCATGGGGTAATTCCAGCAACATCTCTAGTCTTGGTTTGTCAAAAGAGGTTAATAAGAACTATGTATCGACTTCCCTTTGGGGACTCTTGTCGCCCTACCTTCAAACCTAAAGGCTTACTCACAGTTGTCAACCTGTATGTTTTGCAGTCCTCCTGTAATGTATTCAACAACTATAGCAGCTTTGAAAGGTGTGGCGATGTGAATCAGACTAGAAAAGCGGGCATGCTCTATGTTCCCGGAGCGCGACTGACTCAGGTGAGGGATGGGCCTGAAATCACCTCCATTAAAATATACAATCAACTGCCGACTGCCATAAAACATATTTCTTCTTTTCCCCGCTTTAGGAGCGAGCTGAAGGCCATGTTAGCTGTAAATTCGTTCTACTCACTGAGTGAGTTTTTTGATCATGTTTTCTAGAGGTGCTTATTCATTTGTAGCTCTCTATATGTATTTTTTATTTATGTTTTTTTTAGTGTTTATATGCTCCTGTACTTTTAACTATACTTTTAACTTTAACTTTATAATTTTTTATTTTATATTTTGACAATTCTAAAACATGTTAACATGTCTACAGAAATTTACGTAAATAAATAAATAAATAAATAAGATTTATTTTTCGATATATTCCGGTCCTAATTAAAAAAAAACACACACTTTGTACCTATGACGAGGTATACATGATTTTTTCGCCCTTTTTAAAAGGGGGCGCCCCCCCCCCCCCCCATTAAAGCGTCCACGTAGGGACGGCAAACGGGCATCTATATACATCATTAATATTGAAGAATCATATAAATACAGTTAACATTTTGTGCCTTATGAGGAGGTATTTTTCACGCGAGCTCTCGGTCTATAATTATTGCTTTCATGCTTAAAAGTTCAAATTTTAAGTGTGATATTGCTTGTTAAGCTGTCTATACATATTGCAATTTAAAATGTTTCTAAATATATGTTTTAACGCCTGTTGAAAGTTGTTGCTTTACTGTAATGTTAATGCAACTTTTTAAAGTAATTTTTAACTTTAGATTATGGCATATGCTTCCTTACCTTTCGACTCATAATACTGACTACAGAGATATAGAATGGCTTTTTACATTTTTATACACTGCACGATTACCAATATCAAGACATGGGACAATTAAGTCTGCTGAAGGCTGTACAAGCCATTATACTTTCCCTTCCGTCGTGAATATGACCTTGCAATATCCCTTCACTACCTCCCTACCTGTCCAAGAATTCACATTTTCCTTCTCAGGATACACAACATAATATTTCACGCTAACGACAGGTTTCCTTGCTTCATATTCTTTTTCACAGTTAGCTGAAGGATGTTTAAGTATATTTGATCTCTGCACTATCGGTTCTTGGTAACTCACTACCACTTCACTGGCGGTAGTTGCAATAGGAGCTTCCTGAGCCTTTGATATTTTACCTAAAAATAGTTCAAGCAACATATCAAAAGTTTGAAATGTTTAAAAATTGACACAACTCAGTAAATTCAATAAATCCAACCGTTTTATAATATTACGTAACATTTATTTAAGAATAGTATTACCTATACCTGCATAACTTTCCGTGATTTGATATTGCGTAACTTCAGAATCATGGCTAACATTGGTAGTAGTTTGCTCTATATAGCCACCGGCATCGTTATTTTCTTGATTATCATATATTTCACTATATTCACACTCTTCTGCAGACCTAAAGAGCATAATGTCTTAACAAATTAAAATAATACGGACTGAAAACGACAAGAAACTGTTCAATATATTAAACATATGTAGACTGAAAATAGGACATACAAAATCAATTCTGCATCAAAGAATGTAAGAAATAATTTAACACTTCCATTCGTCTTTTAAGATTTTTTTAAGGAAATAATTTTAATGGACATTTCGAAATATCAAACAAAGCCCATTGAAAAATGATCCGGTAATTTAAGAGAATTTGAATAAACACCCATGGGCAGTTTCTGCGATTCATGATGCTTACATTTGAAATGGTAAATGTATGATACAAAAACACCAATTCTGAACACTCCTAAAAACCAGTGGTAAACATTGTATTATTCTGTTAATAAAGCGTTATTTTGAAGCATAAGGTCTGAAACGTGCTGTATGCGGTAGGAAAATATACTTCATTTGACTACTTGAACTACCATTTACGTTTTTTTTTTTGTCGACTTATGATCTCTTTAGCTGATTAGCCAAAGCCGCTTATATTTGTATTCATGTAAAATAAATCAGATCTGACATCTAGTTTTTCTGGAGACCTGACTTTCCCCCAAGTTTAAAAATCTACCAAAAAACAATAGACTTTGATAATTTTAAGTTTGTAATTAGTATTTTCTGGATCAAATAGATCCGTTTACAATAATGTATTATTTCCAGAATAAATAATCTCTTACCTTTCTGGTGCTTCAGATTCCGTTTCATATTGAACTTCAATTTGATTATTATCACATATAAAATGCTGGACTAATTGTTCGTGATTTTCCATGTTAGCCAAAAAATGTTCATCTTTAGTATCCTCTATTGGCATCAGTTGCTCAGAACCAGCTTCATTCTCGTTTTGGTAAAGCTGAATTTCGTTATCTGGATAGTATTCTTGATGCTGCTAAAAAGTATTTAGTAGCCCAATGAAAACGAATGTTACAATGCGTGACATGGTAACCGAACTTCGTAATTCCAAATATTACGAAAATATTGAAAAATAAACAACTCTGCCAGATATTATTTAATGAACGAGAGGCTTGAACCAAAAATTACCCTGTGGTTATACACAGGAGTAGTAAGACCAATGACAGCATATGGGTCAGTAGTATGGTGGACAAGAACCACACAGGTAGAGGAGACAAGACAGCTAAGTAGCATACAAGGGCTAACGTGCCTTGTACGTCATTGGAGCTATGGGCACCACGCCCACTGCAGCGCTGGAGGTGTTATTCAATTTACTACCAATTTAAATATATATATTCAATAACATACATATTACTGAAAGGCCAGTTACGCATAGTAGACGGATACGACGCCGAACATGACAAACTAAACAGGGCGATAAAGGCCGATTACTAGGACTATCCGCGGATAGTACCACACCCAAATATAGCTTTATCAAACATTACAAAACTCGTATTTCAACAAGAGACTGGAAACTGGCCCTCTAATAAGGGATACACTCAGTGGCGGCTCGTGGGAAAATATTACATGTGTTTTGCATGAAACGATGCCGCCGAAGGCCCAACGCGAACGAATGGAGCGACACCGAGATACCTTCTTTGGCGTTTGACTGCAGACTTACTGCAATAAATATAATTTACCAAAATAAATAGCGAGTAATTTTTTAGGGCGCATTGCCTCAATAATAAACCGTACTTCATTTTGAACTAATACTGTCATATGAGATTAGGATATGAAATGAATTATATAAATAAAATTATTATTATTGGAATCTTATCTTTTAAATATCAGGTCGATCCTATAATTCTTCCTTAAAACAAATTTATCAATAACTTTTTCAGTAAAGTCCGTAATTTTTCGTATCAAATCTTTTTCAATGGAAGGCATTCCTAGCGCATTTAAACAAAGTCTATAGTCTATACAATACAGGAGCCAACTAACAATATCAACAAACAAAAACGACTGAACTACTGCAAACAAGATAAATCAAATAATTAATAATTGTCTTTTCTAATTAACTATATAAAATGCGTGCACTTATAGTTATCATATGCCGGTAAAAACCGGCAAGGACTGTCAGAAATGCAGCTAAATCAAAGTCAAAGACAAAAAAAGCTTTATTACCAAAAGATATAAATCTCGTCGATAAAACAAAATATATACTAATAACCAATAGGAAACATATTAAATAAGTAAGTAGTCAATTCCAAAAAGAGATGCCTACACAAAGGTTATCAATCCTACCAATAAACAATTACTGAAGTCTTAAACTAAGTAAAAACATATTTATATAATGTAAAAATTTAAAACTCTAAGAGGATGAAAAGAAAAACAAAACACAAAAAAAAACAGAAAAAGAAAATCGGGGATAAACTATTTTCTTAACAAACAAACAAATATTTATACATACGTAAATAGGACATAGATCCTCGTCAGTAAAGAACAATCATTGGATTGAAGAATTAATATGCATCACTGTAAAATTCGTCAAAGGTATAGTAAGCCTTACCAACCAGCAATGCCTGAACTTCTCTTTTAAAACGTTTTAAATGAAAGTGCTTTAAACTATTTGGAATGTGGTTATATACCTTTATACTTTCATAGATTACAGATCTCTTTATTAAAGATGAGTGAAGAATGGGAAGAGGTAAATTGTGTATTTGCCTTGTTGTATGGGTAATATTGCTAGTGTTCAGTATTTCACGATTTTTGTGAATAAGTGATGCTATTTCTACAATAAACAAACAACACACGGTTAAAATTCTTTCCTCTTTAAATAGAGGTCGACAAGAATCTCTACTACTAGCACCACATAAATATCTAATAGCACGTTTTTGAATTAAAAATATTGAATTAAACAGATACTGGCTACACGATCCCCAGAAGCAAATTCCATATCTCATCCTAGATTCCACAAGGGCATAATAAACATTTTTTCCCATGGACTTTCCCAGCTCACCAGCAGTAACTCTGACTGCATAACAACCAGAAGAAATCTTTTTGCCAAGTGCAACAACATGTCCCTCAAAACTCAGCTTGGCGTCAACAGTTAAACCTAGAAACTTTGATTCGAGTCTATTTGCAATAGAAATATTTTTGAGAGAAATATTAAAAAGTCGGTCTGATCTAAAGGACATAATATTGGTTTTGGCAAAGTTAAGTACAAGAAGATTAGCATTGCACCAAGATGTCACCTTCATGAGATCCGATAAACTGTGTCCTGCAAGCTGTGATTATCTTTGCAGTGCCACAAGATTGTGGTGTCATCTGCAAACAACGTAAAATGGCCTGTGATGTCCAAGGAGGCCAAGTCGTTTATGAAAATCAAAAACAGTAAGGGCCCCAGGACAGAGCCCTGAGGGACACTCCAGGAATTCACTAAGACATCAGATTCGGTGGAATTAATGCTAACTTTTTGTTTCCGATTTGACAGATAAGACTTCAGCCATGCCAAGGCTACTCCCCTAAACCCATAATGAGAAAGCTTCTGCAGCAGAATTCCATGATTTACACAATCAAATGCTTTCGAAAGATCACAGAAAGCCGCCGCAGCAGCCTCCCCATTATTAATACCTAAATATAGGCCCTCCAAAAATCCAAAGATAGCATCATTTGTGTTGCAGTTTGGTTGAAACCCAAATTGTTGACAGTACAACACCCTGTGCCTATCCAAGAAGGAGGACATTCGTTTTTCTACCAATTTCTCAATAATTTTAGAGAGACTGGATAATAGTGAAATTGGCCTAAAATTAGATGGACCCTCTAAGTCATCACCTTTATGAAGAGGTACGACCTTTGCCAGCTTAAGGCAATCAGGGGAAAACTCCTGATTCCCAAGAGTAATTTATTGCAAATGCTCAGATCTGAAGAACCGTATCTGGCAGCCCCTGAAAAATGTTCAATGCTTAAACCATCATCCGCAGAACTCTTCTTATTTTTAACACCTGACATTACCTCTTTTAATTCAGTCAGATCTGTCGGCACAAAGAAAAAAAATTATCAATCCTTGCGCTGCTTTTCAAGTTTTCAACAGGATTGGAATTTTGAATAATATCATTTGTAAGGTCTTGTGCTAAAGAGCAGTAAAATTTATTGATTAAGTCTGGCGCTAAATCGGTTTCAATGATTTTGGAAGATGGATTATTATTTGCACGTATGTCATTTATAATTATTTTTGTCTGTTTATCGAATTTATAAAACGATTTCCGTAATATAAAATTTTGGCCTCCCTTATGAGCTTTCTATATAAGACCTATATTTATTAAAATAAGAATAAAATGCCATACTATTTGTAAATTTTCTTATATAATGAAGTGATCGTAAATTTGTTGATGATTCTTTAAGGCCTTTGGTAAACCACGGTTTTTTTATTCTTTCTCTTGATTTTTCTGATTGGGAAAGCTTTATTAAATAGCTGCATTAAAATCATATGAAAATCTTTAATTGGATCATTCAATAAAAGAATATTATTCCAATTTGCTCCAAGGCACAATTGGTAAAACTTACCATAGTTAAGCCTACCAAAAATTCTCCCCATTCTAAAATCATCTGGCCTAGATGCAGGAATCGAATTAAAATTGCACAGAATTGCATTGTGATCAGACAATGCCACGGCAGAGTTGAGTCCATTTGAGCAAACATAATCTATTAAGGTTGATGAAAATTGTGAAATGCGTGTAGGATCTTTGACGTGCATTTGTAAATTAAAACATTTGAAAAGATTAACCAAGCTAATTGTTGCAACTGACTTTGTATCCATAAAATTTATATTAAAATCTAATGAAAGTATCACAGATGAAGTTGTAGGAATTGAAGATAAAAGAATGTCTAGTTTATGAAGGAACACAGAAACTTCTGAAATAGGAGACCTATATACACAAATGATATATGTTGTTTGTCTTTGAATGACCAATTGTAAATTCGAAAGACTTTTCCTCCAACAGGTTCTTAAAATTGTTAATTTGTGAGAATGAATTAGCACTTAAAAATAGATTATTCGCCAAAATCATGCATCCACCATGAGATGATGTTGATCTGCAGAATGAAGCTAGAGTTGCATAGTTAGGAATATTCACCATCTCTTCCTCCTTTAACCAGTGTTCAGTGCTCATAACTAAATTAGGAAAATTACACTGGTCAAGAAAAAGGTACAACTCATTAGTTTTGTTTCTCACTGACTGAATGCTAAGTTAAAGGAAGAGATAAGGTTGAAGCATCTGCGTGACTTAAATTCCTATTGGAATCTGGGTTATTCGGGGAAAATTTAAATTATCAGTTGCTGAGGGCGAACAAATACTCCCATCGTTAACTTCTTCTTGAGAATCATTTAGATCAAAAACTGCTTCACATCCACTGGAAACATTCTGAACAAAGCCACTATCCAAATCTGAGACTCCCTGGTTGAGATCTATAAAAATTAAATTTTTGATTTTTCTTTGGAAGTATATGTATAGATACCATTTTTCTACAAATATTTTTTCGAGTAGCGTTGCCATTGTCACCGATATCTAAGAAATCAAAATTTCCTTGCACACAGCCATTTAACCTACTTAAAAAACTTTCCAGTTTGTGATTAATTTTGTATATTAATGCATCTAGTCTAGAATCGCTACTATTTTTAAAAGTTTTAAAACGTGGAACAGAAAAAACTATTACATTGGTATGAGTCAAAAGCTAATCTTTTGTTAATCTCTTTAAATAAAGGAACTTTACCCTGGAGTAAATCATTCGCACCAGCCACAACAATAACATGATCATCCAAAGTAAAATCTTTTGTCAAGATATCGATGTTTTCTACCACATTCATAAATTTAGCATAAGGGTTAACAAAAGACAGTATTTCAAGATTTGGCGACATTTTTTCCAAAATATTTCGCAATTTGTAGCCATTTTGATCACTTAAAATTAAAATTCGTTTAGAACTAGCCGTTGTATTAGGCTTAACTATACTAACAGCTTTGCTACAGTTATCAACTGGAACCTGATGATCTAAATTACATAATTCTGAATCAGCATTCGTACCTACTTTCAGTTTTTGAGTTTCCTTAACTACCCTCAAGGCACACATAGCTTGTTTGAGATCTAACATATGATTTCTTTCGTACTCCAATAACTTAATGCTAGTTAATAAACTGTCAGAATTACAAGTTCCTGAAGCTTATCATTAAGATTGGTCCCCGCTAGTTCCAATTTAGCAACCTGTTCTGAGAGGACTTTGTTGGTTTCTAGAAGCTGTAGAACCTCCTTGTTAAGTTTCACAATATCATCCATTTGATCTTTAATAATTGTTTCGCACTGCTGCTCTCTTGAATAAACTTCGTCTTCAAAGTCCTGTGTGTTTCTCTTCAGACGTATTATATGTCTGTCCTTTTCTTGCACTGGTTATTTCAGCCTGATTTTCTTGATGCTGTTCATAAAGATCTTCCTTGAGGCTAACAATCTGCCGGTCTTTCTGTGCACAAATGTTCTTAAGTTTTTCATACTCAGAGGCAGAGATCTTAATAATACTATGGTTGGAGTTAGAGTTATTGGCAGATGACGGGTTACAGTGCATGCAATAAAATAAAAGGCGTCTCTGTGTTAATGATATGGCATGAGCTTCAGATGTTGTTATACCAGCACAATTTTTGCAAAATTGCATAGTACAGCAATGGCATTTCGCACCAAACAATTCATCCTCTTTTGGTCTTCCCTGAAGAATACAGCTGGCTTTACACTGGGAGCAAGGTAGCTTCATGGATATCCCGTAAAGGCAAGTTCGTTCTTGAATTGTACAAAATTTTGTACGATAACAAATAGGTGGACAACACCAGAAGTACAGACCAAATATGCAAAGGCAAAGGCAGACATATTTATCAGTTTATCTGCATACCATGCCTACCCAGGATTCCAATACATAGCCTTCACTGATTAACAGTAGAGAAAAAAATTGGTTTATATTTCTTGGATTGTGTTGGCATGTGTCACTGTCAAAAAAAAGTATGATTTCTTAGCTTTCCATTGATATAAAACACTATTACAAACACTACAAATTTATAGACCATTTCCACACTAAATAACTGCCGAATTTTCCCTATTAAAATTAAATAGTGACACTGACAACTGTATCATTCTTTAGGTTGAGAAGAACAGCTGTGCACGAATAATAGCAGTCCAGATAAGGGCATTCAAATATCGTCGCGAGGAAATTAAATTTACTGGCCAACTGTAGTCCGTCTTGGGGGTTGGCAGTGTATGCTTGATACGCGATGGCCTATAATAGTCGCATTCCGGGCCGAAAATGGAGTGTTTTAATTTGACATTATTATTTTAAGGAATCGTTAATTATTTAGTTTAAGCAATTAGTCAAGTACCTTCTTGAAAATTTTGGTGGTTCTGCAGCTCTGCAGTTCTTATGTACCAGCCGCCCCTGGATACACTAACGGCTCAAAACCCAGGAAGGAGTACTAGCAGGAATCTACGAACCTAGGACGGAAACTAGATTTACGATACCTATGAGCAAAGTAGTGACGTTGTTCCATGGGGATATCAGCAATAGAACATTGTGCATTGGAAATTAAAAGGACAACAAAAAAACAATTACGATCTACTCTTACAGCCAAGCGGCAATAAAAGCGATGGAATCCAATAGGAAGCCAGCATAAGGTGAAATAGCCCAAGAGGGTGCGTCAAGGCGAATGATTGGACCAGAAGCTTTTTGTGGGGTGACCAAGCCTATTGCCGAAACATCCATTAAGGGGAGCCCGTAAATAGAATTCCGGAAATGGTGGACACAAATAACAAGACAAAGACAGGCCAAGGAATTTCTGAAAAACACATCGGCCAAATTAACAGCAGACCTGCTGACTACTAATGGGTCACTGCCGTCTGAAAACGCTTCTAAGTCTAATAGGAGTGGAAGAAAACAATGAATGTAGGTTCTGCCGGAAAGAGGAGGAAACGGCAGGTCACGTATTGTGCCAATGTGAAGGCTTATCGAGAATACGTTTCCACCTGCTCAGCAAAAAGCTACACCGAAGAGCCACTGGTGAAACTCTGGATCTGATCAGAGAGACAAAACTGGATAATGCTCTATAATATAGGGAGTCATAATAGATTCTGTGGGTCGCTGTAACAAAATAGGCTACTCTCCAAAAAGCGTAAAATTGCAAAATCGTTCGCTTTCTAAATTAGACTCACCTGCTTAATGTTAATGGCTTGTTCTTCCTCACAGACTGTATCATTTTGTATGGTTTCATCAAAAATATCATCTTCAAAATTTCCCTCAATTTCGGTTGCCAAATATTTTTCTTGCTTAATATTGAGAGCACTAGACATAGGTGCCTGAATATCTTGAATAGCTCTTTCTACAATTTCTAAAACAAACCTTCAATGTCAACATAAGATAAATAGATAAGTAGCCAAAGCAATGAGATACATGAGCCTGGGGTGTAATTTTGAAACTAAATCCGCTCAGAGTATCCTCTAGCAATTTTTGTAGTAAATACGGAAAATAAGACAAAAATTAATTCTAAAGAAGTTCTAAATCATATTTTCTATTCAGATACCTACAACATTCACTTTCCTATGGTATGTAACATGGGAAATGAGTTTAAAAAAGGCATTTCATCATACCTGTTTTAATACATAAATTGTTAAGGTGCGTCTCTATATTTGTATCTTGAGAAACAGAGTTTATACAATGTTTTAAGATTTCTGAATCCACATTTTCTGCTTCAGCCATTTCTTCTAAGGCCTCTGGAGAATGATGCTCGCCTTAAGAAAGATAATAAAAATCATTTGTGTATATAAATGAATATATGTATATAAATGAAAATAGTCAGCAAACAACCGAAATTATAAGAATTACCTTTAATGTATACATGTTCTATATTAGCGTCATCCACTTGACCATCATTCTGTATAGTTTCTTCATTGCAGCTCTCAGAGTCTAGCGGTGTTTGGACCAAAAAATATTCCTGTGTTTCAGGTTGCTCTGTTTCTTCAGTTTGCTCGCTTTCAGATTGCAAATTGTCTTCTACAGCTTGGTGTACTTTTTGCTCATAATTTGGAAGAAGTGTGACCGTTTCGGGAATCGGCTCCAATTGACCATCCGACGTTGTTCTAAAATTCCAATCTCACTTAAATTTTTAAAGCTGTGTAGATTAAAAGATTATATAATAACCTAGAACTTAGACTAAAAATTGAAAACTTGCCAATATCATAATTATTCAGAAAATTATACTTAGATAGTCCCTATTATCTGACCATATCCCTATTATTGACTTACGAACCTGAAATATGTAGGTTAATAAAATAATATTCGGATTTGTCCCGTATATTCGTAGAGGACGATGGCAAAAGCCAATATATTAAACAAATTGGATTTTGGCGTCTTCGGGCAACATGGAAGAAAGTGTTAGATCCCATATGTCTGTCCAAAGCCCACGGAAAGTTTCTGTAGGCTTCGGTCTGACTTATCGGATTTTGAGGCGTTTCTACGCAGTTGATTAATGGTTTAGTAGTTCCAGTACACTCTTAATGTGCGGCGTTTTTCTCGTGAACAGTTTTTTGCGAAATTGTATGGAAATAGTAGGAGCGCCAAACTTTTCAACATGACGCTAGGTATAAGTTTATTTTGCTTATTTGTTACAAATAACACATCACAATGAATTTTGTGGTATGCCATGGTAAAATCAATTATGCGTAACATCTTGGGTTTGGTCTAAGTGAGGAGAATATGGGATTACACATCAGTGTGCGTGGATACGATTCATTCGAACTTTACGAACAATATTCGGCGTGTACTGGATCTTGTAGCTCCCATTACGCTAAGGAATGTCAGTAACGCGCCCTGGTTCACGGATGGCATAAAAAGTGTTCAAAGAGAAAGAGATATTGCGTATTTGCGTATAAAAGGTTTCAAATATCCAGATTGGAGGAAGATTGGTTTTAGTATAAAATAAGCCAGAACAGGGTGGTAGAGGTTATAAAGAATGAAAAGACAGCGTTCTTTGAAAGAATGTTTTCCTCTGTCTAGTGTTAACATTGGGTTGTAGAAAAAGATGGCGGAAATTCCTACACAAATGATTGCTTAACTTTTAGAGTGTAAAAAAAATGTAAAGAATACTGCAGTTTAGTGAGAAAATACTTAAAAAGACTCAATAATCATCTGAAAGTGAAAGTGGGGACCTAAAAGTTTTAACAGAAGATTGGCGGAAAGTGATATCAACATTTGTAAACAACAAACATAACCTCAAACCGGAAACCTATGCCGAATTACAGCAAATGTAAGGAAGAATGCGTGTTGAAAGACGAAAAGGGCAAGCTCTTTGGGTACCCCTGTGATGGATGCAACGAAATAATATGCAAAACCTGTTCTGGTGTCAGTGCTTCGGAGGTTAGATGCCTCCCGATGGCGTCGCGAATTTTACTCTTTTTTTGCTCCGAATGCTTGAAAAACTTTAAGAAGGGAGCCCTACTTATCCACAAAGTGGATGATCTCAAAGTAGCTGTAGCAAATATAAAGGAAGTGACTCCCGAAGTAAATAAATTGACTGAAAAAGTGGACATGCTTGAGACCAAAATGATAGGACATTTAAAATAAGGTAAACAATTCACAGATTGCAAATCGCAGCTTATTCAATACCAGCTAATTATCTCCGCTTGAAATGAGGGGTTCGCGCATGGCCTGCCACGCATTTGGCATTTAGCGGCTCAGCAGTCAGAGCGTCAGTTGAAATCGGTACTGTCAGATAATATCTCGCGTTTTACAGGAGCGTATTTAGAAATAATGCGTGCATATAGTCGCTGTACCGCAATAAAGTGCTCAAACAATTGTAGTCACAGTTTTTACACGAATCTCGACCTAACGTCGTTGGGCCCACTGAGATCAAAGAAAGCCGACGAGAGATGACTAGCTGGTATTGAATAAGCTGTGTCGCAAATCAACCTGGACAGTCATATGCAGAAATGACAGCGTTATAAAATGCCATGAAAAAGCTAGAACAACAAGTAATGCGTAGCAAGCTACAAGCTAGTGGGAAAGATGTGGCAATAGAACCAGCTGTAAGGGAAATGCAAGAGAGAGAGAGAGAGAGAGAGAGAGAGAGAGAGAGAGAGAGAGAGATCATCAAATGTGACGTTATTTGGAGTAAAGAAGACCACTACAGTAACCATAGAACAAAGAATGGATAAGGAACTGGTAACTGTCAAAGATTTATTTAGTTAGATGTAACACTGGACAATATTAAAATATACCGTCTCGGAAAATACAGTGAGAGCAAGGTTAGACCAATCAGAGTCATGTTTAACACTAAAACGGAAGCACTGGAGATACTGAGAAATAGAAGTAAATTAGAAAATACAGGAACTTACATCAAGTATGATCAAACCCTAATGCAGCGGGAATATCGGAGGGAAAAGCTACAAGAATTAAAGAGCAGGCAGAATAGAGGCGAAGAGAATCTTAAAATAAAGTAATGGCGTCCCTAAAATAATTAAACAGTACCAAAAAAACTTGGAACCCAGTCCAAAAAACTACAAAATCCAATAACTGAAATACCATACTATTGCACCAATGCCAACTCACTAATAAATAAAATTCCCGAACTACAAGTTCAAAATATGAAGCCAACTTTTATTTGCATAACTGAAACATGGCTTAACAACTTGATACCTGATTCACTTGTGAAATTGGCAGACCATCAAGTATTTAGGGAAGTTCGTGACAATCAAAAAGGAGGAGGTGTATGTATCTGGATAAGAAGCGAAATAAATGGACAAGTAATCAAGGCCATACCTAATCAGAAATACAAGACAGATACTTCTGTCAATGAACTTTGGCTCGATATCCGAATCGAAAAGACCAACTGACTTCTGGCATGTACTTACCGTCCAAACACTGTAATAATGCAAGAAAACGCGCATCTTGTAAGTAAGCTAAATAGTGCCTATACTGAAAACCAGAACACAATAATATTGGGAGATTTTAATTATCCAGAGGTTTCATGGACAAGTTTACAAAAACTCAATACTCAATACTCAATTTATTCATGTCAGATACAAAGGTAATTGTTTACACACGTCAAGCAAAAATAAAGCAATATAGGACTAAACCTAATTTTAAAATTTAAGCACAGTTACATGGTTTTAAAATAACACGAGCAAATAAAAATATAACTAAGATTAAAAACACTTTTTGTTAACCTCATGGAATCCAGTACTGGAGGTTGTTACACTCTCAGTTGCAGCGGCTTCTTTGTCCTTATATTCTGGCTCTGGATATTGATAAAATGGTTCACAAACGTTCCAACTGGCCACATATCTCCGCTGCCTATCTCCTCTGCAAGTTCCCTAGGTACCCCTAACCTAAAGGAGCTCCTAAAGTTGTCTTTCTTAGTTCTCATTCTATCACAGATGCACTTTTTATCGATTTTTTGGCTTCTTAGGTAATCCAATATATTCTGTGAGCTTGTGCTGGGTGCAAAGCCTGAAATGAAGAGCCATGTATAATTATCGGCGAGTTGTAGGGATGCAACCTTTTCTTTGCAAGTTTTTCAGTCCAATCTATTTTGGCACATGATTTGTGGTAAACTTTCCCGCAAGTTATGCAGACTAAAACACTGGTTTGCCTTTTTCTACAACACGATAAATTCGTTTTTTTCTGCGGACGTACTTTGCCGATCTTCATCAGTCGGCGCCATCTTAATGGGATATAGTATGGCTGCACAAGAATTTCTAGAGGGTTTTAAAGAATGAAACTGCAAGCAAATAGTTACTACTAATACTAGGCATCGAAACGCACAAGCATCACTTCTAGACTTAATCTTGATTTCAGATAACAAATCGGTCTCTGAAATCACAGTAGCACCTCCCCTAGGACTCAGCGATCATGTCGTTTTAACCATAAAACCTCAAATCAGAGTATCCAAGAAAGACACAAGAAAGATAAGAATTTCTGGAAAGCAGATTAAACCAGGGTCAGTAAGTGTTCAGAGACACTTGCGGACGCAGTCATTAACACCAGATCTGACCCACAGAACAGTGGACCACATTGAACAGGCAATCCATTATTCTGTAAAAGAGTGTATACCTTTTAAAGTCCAACGGATCAATCATGATAAGCCATAGATAAATCAGAAAATTTTCAGTGAAATAGATAAAAAGCGTAAACTCTGCCATGAATACAAAGCGAACAAAACTGAAAGTAGATATACAACCTACAGAAACCAGAACAAACTTAAAACTGCAATTATGGAATCCAAAAAGAAATATGAGGATAATATACTGGACAGGGACGAAAAACAATTTTATTCATACATAAAAAGATCGCTAAATAGCAACATATCAGAACTAGTACTTAAAGATGCACACACAGGCCGGTTAGTTCTTGATTCTCAACGGACAGCCGACTTATTTGCAGAACGATTCCAGGACGTATATACTCACGATCAACCTACCCACTTTGCAGCAGCTGACAAAAACAGTTCCCTCACTAGAAATAATTGAAATTACAATAGAAACAGTACGTGAGGCTATCTCGATACTTAAGAAACACAGCAGTCCAGGGCCAGACAACATCTCAGCTCTATTGCTGATCAATTGCAAAGAAGTACTAACGCCATACTTAGCGGTAGCTCTGCAGCATCTCTTGGATGAGTCCAGGATACCGGAGAAATGGTCATCAGCAATAGTTATACCACTGTTTAAGAAGGGTGAAAAGTATGAACCATTAAATTATAGACCAATAATTAGTCTAACATGTCACATCTCCAAATACTGGAAAAAATCATTAAAAGTCAGATGGTTGGATTTCTGTTGGAGTGTGGTGTTATTCCGAGAGAGCAGCATGGTTTTCTGCCACAAAGATCAACAACATCGAATTTGATTATGTGTGTTGATGGCTGGACAAAGGAACTAGATGAAAGGCGTCCTGTGGATATCTTATATTTGGACTACCAGAAAGCCTTCGACAAAGTTCCAATAGAAAGATTCCTTCTGAAGTTGGGACATTATGGCATAAGGGGAAATCTCTTGTCCTAGATAGAAATATTTTTAAAAACCAGAACTTATCAGGTGCGGGCAAATGGTTGTTTATCAAAATCAATGCAGGTGTATAGTGGAGTAGTGCAGGGGTCTGTACTAGGGCCTCTTTTTATCACATATATCAGTGACTTACAAACCAAAACTAGAACAAATATAAGCCTATTTGCATATGACACAAAGATATTCAGTAATCCCAATATCCAGTATAACGAATTTCTTCGGGATATCCAGGATCTAGAGGACTGGACTGACCGGTGGCAGCTAAGTTTAAATGAAGAGTAATGTACTATTCTTCACCTAGGATATAATAATCCGCGCCACAAATACCATCTCAACGAAAAGCAGCTTAAACCAGTATCTGACCAAAAAGATCTTGGTGTAATTATCTCCAGCAACCTCAAATGGGAGATACACATTTCCAGTATAGTCAAAAAGGCGAATTCATTGATATATCTTTGGCAGAGGGCTTTTTTCCGGAGAACACCACAATTCATAAAAAAGCTCTATACAACATTTATAAGACCTAAATTGGAGTATGCGCACAGTGTGTGGAATCCATACTATGTTAAGGACATCGAACAATTAGAGAATACCAACTGAGCTGAAACATTTGCCATATGAAGAATGCTTACAATGCCTTAATCTCAAGACACTGAAAGAGGAAAGAGGGCGACTTGATCGAAACCTATAAGATGCTTAATGGTCACTATGCGGAGGACATTAACATTGGATGGCTTTTTACACTTAACACTAATGCCAACCTTAGAGGGCACACACTAAAACTGAAAAAAGAAAAGAACTCAACCCTAACACGTAAGAACTTTCTGTGTAATCGTGTGGTGTATAGGTGGAACTCTCTTCCTAAGGTAGCTGTCACAGCACCAAATAAAAATACCTTCAAAAATCGGTTGGACAGTAACATGAAGTCAGTGAGGGGTTCGTACATTACCTATAAATCCAAATTCACGTGAATGGTGTTGAGCTCGGTGTTAGTGATATATACATAAACATATTTACTGCAGATTGTGGTGAGCCCGGGAGTGCTTGGCTCAGGGAGTGACGTTCAACATCAGGAAAACTAAAATACATAGCAGTAGACTTATCGGACTTCCGCTTCATACTGCTGATGATAATAATAATAATAATAATAATAATAATAATAATAATAATAATAACCCGTGGCTGAAGCCGGACTGCTATCGGGGGCCGCCCCTAGCGATGGGGACGCTCGTCAGTCTCTAAGACTGAAGGGTGCCAGGGAAATAAAATACCTGGGGTGGACAAAACCGGCACAACCGCCAAGGGGCTAACCCCCCTTTGGTGAGTACAAGAGGGTTCCAAAGGAAAGAGCCGAAGCCTCGGACGAGCGCCGCCACGGTCGGGAGCGACGCGGGACCAACCAGCCGACCAACCAAGTTGACGACACAGGCAACGACAAGGAACTACCAACAGCGGCTCTACCCACTCATGGTTTAGGACAGTCTCAATCTGCTCCTCCCAAGAGACAAGCACAAAGGCTAAGATGAACAAAGCAAAAAAAAACAAAGATGTGTTCAAGGCCTTTTTCAGAGCTGCTCAGTACGAGAACCAAACAACGGGGCATCGGAAAAACTTTTACAAAGAATGGAAGAAAATATACCCAGAATCGGAATCCAGCGAACAAAACATATGTGACAGAAAAAGAGCGATAGAAAAAAAGGGATACTTAACAGAAACTGAAATCGACATGATCAAAGAACAAGTAAGATTAGAAACACAGGGAGAAAGTGCACCAGAAACAGAACAAGCAACACAAAACGAAGATGAACCCCAAACGACTCATGCAATTGAATTACATATACACATAAACCAAACACACACAGATACAGCCGGAGAAAACATACAGACAAACTCAAACATTACGGACAACCAAAAGTTATTAACGGAAATCGAACAAACATTCAACAAAAATATGCTACTATACAAAGGAAGTAATCCCAGCTACAGGAAACGTCTACCTAAGCTGAAATATAACAAAAACACAAAGAATACAGCTCGAACATATAATAACTACATCAATAAATACATAGATGACGTAAAAAGTGTAGAAGACCTTATAGACATAACATATATCACAGCCATATCCATCACAGATACCTTGGGAATCACCAACAAAAATAAACCAAGTAACAGAAAACCCAAAACAGATCCAACCAAAAAACCTCCATGGCAAAAATGGCTGGAACACAAAATCAGTCAAATTCGTAGTGACCTTACACAAATGAATAACTCATTGGTAGACCCAAAAACAAAACATGACAAACTCTACAAAAAATTCAACATAAATAACAACACAGGTACAAGAACAGCACAAATAACAGAAGCAATAGATACACTGAAACAAAAACTAATGGCATCAAGTAAGAAACTGAAGAGGTACATCATCTCCCACAAAAGGAAACAAGACTACACAAACTTCACATCAAGCGAAAAGCATTTCTACCAGAATTTAGAACGAGCAAACGAAGAACCGACAAATATAAAAGCACCAAAATAGTCATTATGGTCAGAACCAGTGGAACACGAGAATAGTGAGTGGATCAAAACAGAGTAAAGAAGAACGGAGACAGTGGAACCAATGATGCCATATGAAATAACGATAGATGAATTAAGAATCATACTGAAGAAGCTGCCAAACTGGAACGCGCCAGGACCAGATAAAATCTATAATTATTTCTGGACACATCTTACTTCACTACATGGAAAAATGGCACAAATAATTCAACATGTAATTACCCATCCAACAGAGGTTCCACCATCCTTAACACATGGCATAACATATCTCAAACCTAAGAACGAAAATACACACGATCCTAAAAACTACAGACCCATCACATGCCTTAACACTATATACAAAATTATCACAAAAACAATAGCAGAAAAGGTAACAAAACATATCACAGAGCAAAAAATCGAACACGAAGAACAGAAAGGGTGTACAAAAGGTGCGAAAGGCTGCAAAGAGCAGCTCATAATAGACAGGGTGATAACGAGACAAGCAGAAGCAAAAGGGAGAAACATAGCTGTTGCCTGGATAGATTACCAAAAAGCCTATGACTCCGTTCCTCATACATGGTTGCTCCACATTTTAGAAATCTATAAAATCGATCAGAACATCATATGCTTCCTTAAACAAACAATGAAAAATTGGGAATCAAAATTAATACTCACCCTACCCCACACAGATCTAGAAACTAATAACATAAAAATAAGAAGAGGAATCTTCCAGGGAGACACATGGAGCCCAAAATGGTTTATCCTAGCTCTCAACTCACTAAGCAGCCTTTTAAAGTCGATAAACATTGGATACAGCCCAACAAAAAATTAAAAAATATCACACCTGTTCTACGTGGACGATCTAAAGGTATATGCTGCGGACCAAAATCAACTATCCTCGCTATTGGAAACCACTACTAAGTTCTCTAAGGACATGCGAATGAACTTCGGACTAGATAAATGCACATCACTTATAGCAAAAAAAAGTAAAACAACGGAAACTAATAACATAGAGCTTTTAATAAATAACATAACATTCCCTACACTACCTAGCAACGAAACATACAAATACTTAGGAGTAAACGAAACACTTACACATAAAACGAAAGAAATGAAAGAAAACATAGAAAACAAATACAAGAACAGGCTAAGAAGAATCATGCACACCCAACTCAACGCAAAAAATAAAATTAAGACTATAAATACCTGGGCAATACCCATACTAACCTACTCATTCGGAGCCATACAATGGACCTTAACGGACGTACAAGCACTAGACAGACTAACAAGAAAAATCCTAACGGATAATAGAGCCCTACATCCTAACTCGGCTGTTGAAAGATTGTATCTACCTAGGGAACAAGGAGGACGAGGCCTAATCAACATCGAACTAACACATCACATTCAAACACATAGCTTACAAAGATACTTCAACATGAAGGCAACGCAGTCGCCACTACACGCGTCTATCAAACAAGCAGACAAAAAATACACACCACTCAGCACACACACACAAATGCAACAAATAGACAAGAAAACATTCCTCACAAACATCACACAGACACGGAACAGCAAAAAACTACATGGCAAATTCAAGAACGATCTAGATAAACAACATCAGCTGTCAACCAAGTGGATCGAACTCGGACACCTGTACAGTGAAACAGAAGGATTCATGTTCTCCATGCAGGACCAAGTTGTGCCGACAAAAAATTACCAAAAGTACATAACAAAAACTAACATAGAAAACGATAACTGTAGAGTGTGTAAATCCATGCCCCAAACGATACAACACATAACATCAGGATGTTCTATCCTAGCACAAACAGAATTCCTAAACAGGCACAATCTGACAGCCAAAATCCTCCACAAATACTTACTCCACAAACATAACATTAAAACAATAGAAGATCCGTACTACAAATACACATCAGACCAAGTCCACGACAACCAGAATTACAAAATATACTGGGACCGAGGAATTATAACTGATAAAACAATTATAAATAATAGACCAGATATAACAGTAACAGACAAAATTAACAAAATCACAATGTTCATAGACATTGCACACCCCCTGGACCACAACATACAGAGGACAATAACAGAGAAAATACGAAAATACACGGACCTAGCTGAGGAAATAAAATCAATGTGGAAAATGGAAGAAGTCCTCATCCTCCCCGTAGCCATCTCAGTCACAGGTCTCATACCACCGGAGTTACTCGCAGGATTCACGAAACATAATCTTCCACATCAACTAATAACAGACATGCAAAAATCAGTGATCCTAGAAACATGTCGGATAGTCAGGAAAATCCTAAAATAAGTCAACAAGGTGTGAGTTTTGCGAAAGCCCTCACTACCTTTTACCACATATGTAAATGTGAGACTAAACAAAGAAAGAAATAATAATAATAATAATAATAACTATAGATATATACAGGGGTCACAGTAAACAAATGTGGCAGACATTAAAAAGTCTAATAAGCAATAAGAATGGGGAAGGTAATATGTATATGAATATAACTTTTCCACACGACCTTGGAAGTCTGCCAAAAAAAAACTAACAAATTTTATGCAGATAGTATAGTGGAGATTGCCGACAGTATACCAGCTCCGAGTCGGGATTTTGGAGATGGCTATGGCTTTGCTGCTGGTGTGGATGGGTTGGAGCGCTTCCAGACGTTGAATCTCACACAACTGAGGGCTATAGTAATGAAGCTAAAATGCCGAGCTACTTCGGACAAGGAGTGTAGCATACAGTTCTTAAAAAATGTGTTTGGACAAGTAGGATATCCTCTGTTAAACTTAGTTAATACTTCTCTATCTATGGGTCGAGTACCAAAGGATGCAAAAATTATATCAATAGTGCCAAGGTCCGGAACCCGACAAGACCGGAGGACTTTCGACCGATTAATCTGCTCCCGATTATTGATAAGATTCTGGAGACCATAGTGTGTAGACAGTTGCGTCAATATTTCGAAGGACACGAATACATCTACAAATGGCAGTCGCAGGGTTCCGTGAACGTTACTCATGTGAGTCAGCATTGCAGGATATTTGCACTAGATGACGGAGAGAGATTGGTCAGAGAAATCTTACTATTGCCGTGTTCATATACCTAAAAAGAGCTTTTGTGACTATTAATAGGGGTATTTTAATCAACAAGTTGCAGAGCTATGAAGTAACATCACGTACGCTAGAATGGTTAAAAGACTATTTGTATTGTAGATTTCATAAAACAAAAATTATTGAAGTTGTGGCAGGGTTGATTAAAAGTGATATACGAGTTCCGCAGGGAACTGTATTGGGCCCATTATTATTTATGATATATATTAATGATCTATATAAGATCTTAGAAAAATCACAATAAGCTTATTTGCGGACGATACACTTCTTTCGATCTCTGCTAGTAATTTTAAAGAGATGACTGACCACATTAATGATGAATTGTCGCTGTTATATGACTGGAAGTGCAGTAATAAACTGAAATTGAATTCTGAGAAGACAAAGTGTATGATACTAGGTAGCAAGTCAATTTGTAAAGCATTTACTGATAGTAATAACGTAATTTATATTAATAATGTTAACACTGAACTAGTAGATCTTATTAAGTATTTAGGGGTAATCCTTGATCCTCAATTGAAGTTTCATGCATATATTGACTTCATATGTAAAAGGATTGGCAAAAAACTACGTTTTTTCCGTAGAATATCCAATAAAGTTTTGACACAAGATTATTAGTATATAATACTATAGTTTATCCCCATTACCCCATTTCAATTACTGTAATTCATTATTGTTAGCTTGCACTAAAGCAGAAATTGAAAGATTGCAATTATTGCCGAACTAAGCAATGCAGATTGTTCTTGGATGCAGTGGATTTATTCCTATTAATTTAATGTTGGGCGTATTGGGATGGCGTTCCTCGAGCAATGTATTCAGATATCTAATATAATATTTATAAAATAAAAAATAATTTGATTCCGTCATATTTTCGGGGCTCTCTTGTTTGTAAATCACAAATCCATTCGTATGATGTGCGTTCAAAACACTGTTTTGACATAGAATTTCAACGTTCTACATATATGCAAAAGTATCTCTTGGGAGACGGAATAAGATTGTTTAATGCCCTGCCCCATGATCTCAAAGATTTACCCGCTATTAAACCGTTTACTAGGATGTTAAAGAAGTATTATTTGGCTAAACGATAGTAAACATGTAATATATATTAGTTTGTGAATTGGTTAATATGTTAAATGTAGGAATGCTTTTGTAAACTTTATGAAATAGCTATGCTAAATAAACTATCTATCTATCTCACCTACTTATTACAATAAAAGAAACATATCAATATTACTGTATAATACTTAATTGTTTAGATTTTTTTTCTGACTTATTCGCCATCAGTTGCAAATAATAATATGCAACATCTGGAAACTGCTAAGAATGGTGAAAAGGAAGATTTTGAAAGACCCCGTTCATACAATACCAGAAATCGTGACAACATTCTATGATGATAAGGAAGATTTTAAGACCCCATTTGCAACCACTAGAAATCGTGACAACATTCTACTGCCAATACCCAAGTATACTTTTACCAAACAGTCTGTCATTTATGACAGTCTAAAAATATATAATAAACTCCCTGAATGCTTGAAGACTATAAATAATTACAAAGAATTTCGTAAATCAGTGAAAGATTTATTTGGGACTAGAGTGTATTATGATATACAAGAATATTTCATTGACGTGCTCTAGTGGGAATGTAGAGTGGCTGGAAATTCTGCTTTAGAGTTTATATTCTATTGCTGTGACTTCTTTTGACTGTATATGAATTAACATTTTTTAATTATCATTGTTTGTTTGTGAAAAATCCTATATTTTTTTCTCCTTTTGCATTCTATGTTGTTAAGTAAATAATTACGACTTAAAAGTTCCGGCTTAAGATAGAATTAGTAATACTTAATTGAGGTTTAGTCTGCTTTGTCCATAAAAATCTTTGTATTTTTCTTTGACAATAAAGCATATTGAATTGAAATTGAATGGACTGAACGTGATTGCTACTTCTGATAGTTTTCAAGGTTAGTTTTAAGACTAGGTTTATCAGCTCTGGTAATGTAAAAACTGCTTATTTGATCGTTTTTCAGCACAATTCCAGGAGGAGCAAGACAGTAAAACTGCTGACACTGAAGGTTTTATACCTATTATTATGGATACAATATTCGGTAAATACTATCAATAGCCATACTACTACAGGAGAACATTATTTTTTGACTCCTGAGGTATAGCATAGGTATTAAGAGACGAATAATAACCTAGTTTATTTTGCTTTACTTGCACAAAATTGTACAATCATCCACGATGAAATCCATATAGTAAGGAACAAAGGAATTTACCGGCGATTTTTTGTCGCATAATTCACTGGTTGACAAGGACTACAGCCCATTATCTGAAGACAATCTTTTGAACATCAGTGAAGGTGAACATGAAGAAGAAAGCAGACCAGCGCGAAAACGAACAGATAAAGGTAAAACAATTCCAAATGACATTCAAGCATAAGGTGCCTCAGTATGAAAGAAAAGAAGAATTGACATTTGAAAGGAACAAAAGCTACTACGCGATCATGGAAAAGAGGCGAAGAATAGAAAAGGTACGAATCAATCAGAAAGATAGAGTCTGATAAGATTGCTTCCTGCGTTTAAATAAAAAAATTGAAAGCTTGCCCGAAAATGTGACTTATGTCTTTACATACTCGGAAACATGCGGCGCGGCGGCCAAAATAGGAACATTAACATGGCCGTTGTTTTCATATTTTGTGAGTAAAAGCAGTCATGGATGGATCAAAAGATTTTCTTGTCAGGACACACGCACCTTGAACGTGATATAGACCATGCCGGAATCGAAAGGTACTTAAGACTGCTGAAGTAACCATGAGTCTGGTTCCAATTCGTCCGAACTCTAAAGGGCAAAAGTCATACTTCATTTTCAAAGCTTGTTCAGGAATATCTAACAAAAAAAAACAGTGACACAGAGGATAGGAAAGTTCGCTGGTTTAATATTAAATAGATTAGATATGAAAAACCCATAAGACTAATTCAATTCAAAACTCCACTTCATAATAAACCCTTTCGAGCACTCGATTTGAGAAAACCTCTAATGTCAAAATGTTATGATGATCACTGTCCATTCATCCCATTAAGAAAAAGGATCTACCTATTATTCTTCCACTGATTCACCAGGATTGTCACAGTTTTTACTTACATTTGGAAACCAGCGTCAGAGAACCAGAAGTTTCGTCTTAGGAAGGCAAATAAAGGTTTTGTGTTTTTCATTTTATGAAAAAAAAAATATTTTTTTCATAAATATTATTTATCTCCTATGTCACCTGATATTCTAAATCCCTAAGTATATATATGTAGATTCCTATTTACCTCCATTTAAGAGGTATAGGAATATGTACATCAATATGCTAAGTAACTGTAAGTTTTATTTTCTCATTAATATTGAGAGACGCAAATCATGGTATGTCAAACTTATCTTAATATTTTTGTTTTCCAGGAGGAAAAAATTTGGAGTAATCCTCTAGAAAATATGAGAATATAATATTGTTGCTTTAATGCATTTATCACATTCTTTTAAATTATATCTAAATTTCGGTCATCCTACGAACATTAAAAAGCATCTCCTGAAAAATTAAATTTTCAGACATATTTAGTTTTGACTTAGTACCACAGACCTATTGTCTTAAGTTTAACCATCTAAGTTTCAGAAAACATTAATGAATACTTTATCAAACTGATGATCTGTTTTCTCATTGTTTAACTATCACACATTTGCCTCTCATCAATAACCTTTAATTGTTACCAAATTAATATCAAACCTAAATTTAAACTGATATTTCTGAGCATTTCCTGCTTCATCATGAGTCAATTGAATTCCATATAAATCATCAGATCCGTCCAGAGTGAACACAATAACTTGTGCATCATCACCTTCATTATTCTGTTCTTCAGTTTCTGCAGTTATTGGATTAGAATCATTGGTAGGAAGTACATCTGGCACATCTTCATTTTCTACAAAATAATGTTTTTCTGAAATAATTGTGCAAATATGTTCCCCTATCCCATAGAAAGTTGACAAGTTCCCCCCACAAACCTGACTGGCTCGCTGAATAGAAATTGTAACCCTTATATGAATAACTAAAATGTATCCAAATATTATTAAGATAAACAGACTATTGTCTGAAGACATTTTGTCCAGTAATTTTAAAAGTTGAACTTGTGATGTTAAACTTATAGTTTGCATTTTATCGGTATTGGTTTGTCTTAGGAATTTAATGATTTATGGCCATTGACTTGGTTCTATTTTTTAAAACCTCTCCTTAGTGATAATTTAATAGAAAAGATCAAAAAAATCCTATTAAATTGCACTTTAGGATACAACATGCTTCTTTGAAGAAGGCCACACCAACGTTTACAATGCTCTTATGACTGTGCCAGATTTTTAATGGCATAGTGGGGGGACTTTGAGAGGCGGTTATAGTATTTCTTATGTTGTTTTAGAGCAATTTATACTGGATGAGATGGATGAGTGTAATGTTAATTAGTTGTATACATCAGGCTGAGGTAAATCAATCACTTAGTATAGCAATTCACTTTTGACCGTCTCTGAATGAAAAAATGGACCTGAAAAATACAGCAACGCCATTCTTTCAACAATACTCAGAAGTAAAAAAAATTGCATTTTTTAAAACTTACACTGAGGCTTACACTAACTAAGGAAGTCAGTAATTATTGATTTAATTTCACTTATAATCACTATTAAGATTATGACCAAAAGCCACCTGACTGATGAAATTACCACTAAATTTATAATCTCATAGTTTTGACACTGCCTTCTTTATTCTTACTAGAGACATCCTGTCTAATATTTACAAGACTTAGGAGTGAGATTAGTTTGACTTCTGTTCGCAATACTCGTCAAATATATAGGATTGGTCTACCAATACCACATTCTAGTCAGATAAAGAGTTCAATAATTTATAATAGTACAAAAATATTTAATCATCTTCCATTTAGAATTAGGAAGACTCAGAGCAGTGGGCGATTCAGGAGGGATGTCAAGGCCCTTTTGGGTTCTAAAGCTTATTTTAATATTGACCAATTTTTTTATGATAATTTCAATTAAACCTATTTATTTTGGGAGTTTGGGTCCAGTTTGTTCTTCTTTTCTCTTGTTTTTATTTAAATTATTGCTCTGATTTTAAGTTGCAATTTTAAGATGTGTTTTTATTTATTTTTAACTTGTTTTGTCACTCATTGATATTGTATTGTGTTTTTTGTAAATATATGCAATGTTTGGTAAGCTTGGGATTATATTTGTCACTAGTTTTTAAACCTTATATTTGTATATTTCCTTTTATTCAACAAGCTTTGTAAATGAGAATTTGTTTCTTTATACAATAAAGCTATTTTTGACTTTGACTTTGACTAAACCATTTACCATTGTTCACGAGATATTCATTCCAACATTCTTTCTTGCAACTAACTACATTATGTTTTCAAAATGATTTACAATGAAACGGTGAAAGTGAAAATTTCAAACAATTATTAAAGCTAAAATCCAAAAAAAATTTGACTTGAAATGTTCACATACAATGTTTTACAGCTAATACAATATTCTACATATTTGAAGAAACAAAATATAGTTCAGTATAAGAGAACTTGGGTTACATAACATTATTCATCTTACCAACTGTCAAATTATGTACATCCTCTAAAGTGATGTCATTTGACTCTGATTCTTCCAGAATAGAAAAATATTGTGTCTCATTAGAGTCTACTGCAGTAACATAGCTTTCATTAACGGTAGTGTCATTTATATCACCATCACTTGCATCAAAATAATGTAAGGAAGACTGCTCATGTAATTGATCATTCCAAATTATTGTTCCATCTTGGATGATTATTGCTTGATCTCCAGAATAGATATACTGGTTTGACATCGCTAAAAAATTCTAACAATGTATAAAGGGTAAGTTTAGTGTTGTAGATAAATTCCATATTATTGTGGTAGATATTTTGATATTTATTTTTTTTTATTCTTTACAGATTAAAAGGGTGTAAAAGGATAATACTAATTAACACCAAAACCAAAAGTATAAGTATGCACTAGCATTGGGATTAATCAAGATTTCCAAAACTTAAAAATTGCGTAATGAGCATATTCAGCTGTACAAAAAAAATTGCAGTTATCAGAAAACAATAACTTTATAACTAAGTAGGTACCTAAGTGAAATATAAAAGTATTTGAATAATGTTATCTAATTTCTGACAGATACCGGGACTCTAAAGCTGTATTTATAGATTTACATAATACAAGCATAACACAGTCATAGGATAGGTTAAGCACATTACAATAAATGGTTGATTTATAAATGGGCTTGTAGTATTATGTTGTGCCTGAGCTGTTAACCTATAAATCCAGTTGAAAAGTTGTACTGTAAGTATATTAACAGAATAAATATGCTCTGCATCCTTGAAAGTAATATTGTTCTTAACAGGGCATACCAACATGTATGTAAAGAGAGTTTGCCAAGATTTTACACATGTAAATACACTTAAAATTCTTTACATTAGCTTTGTCTGATCAATAATGGAGTTCTCCAATGTTGTTTGGTCACCCTTTTTTCAGGTCTACATTGAACGCCTTGAAGGTATTCAACTTAAATTTATTAAATTTGCCAGATACCTATAAGCTGAGTGGAAGGGGAATTGATCTTCCAATTACACAGACAATGTCTTATTTAAATATCCACACATTAAAATGCAGAAAAGAGTATTATGATGTTTGCTTTATATTTAACATATGAAATAATCATATTTCTAGTCCTGAATACCTCACTGCGTTGAATGTGCATGTTCCTGCATATAGAACGGGTAATACTCCTCTAATGCATCTAACACAATGTCGAACTCTCTACTTTATTTATAAACCAGTTAATAGAATGTGTATTAATGTGAATACTTACTATGATAGGCTCAACTTATTTTGTGTATCTAAAGACAGGTTAAAGATATAGCTAAGAAAGTTGTATTAGAATAGGTTGCTTATGTATAAATATCTTGTAAATGTGTATACGTTAAATATATAAATAAATAAATGTATTATTGCAGTCTAAGCATATTAAGAATGTTTCATACACAGCTTACACATGAAAAAAAGTACTCAAGGCAAAACATCAACCTGAAATTACTGCTGTAACCTATGTGTGCAGACTTTAATAATTCAACAGAAACAATAATTGTATTATGAATATAATATTAGGTACTTACTGTATGTATAACTAACTATTGAAAATGTAGTAACGAGAAGGAGTTATTAGAAGAAACTGATATTAAAAAACGTTTAAAGTCGTGACGTTCCATCTTTAGGAGAATGTTCTTTGGGAAAATCAATTTATATATAGTCCAACACACTAAATATATAAAATTGGACTCATAAAATTTAGGCTTTAACTTGGAACACAATTTCAATACCTAACAGTCAAAATTTCTTCACCGAATTATTTTTATGTAATTATTATTTTCTTGGGAAGAACTAACCAAAACCATCACTAACGACACTAAACTAACCAAAAATAACTGACAAAACCTTAAGGATATTTCCTCGAGGTTACCACAATATACCACACTTAACCACTCATATTTCCTCGAACCATCTGTCAAACCATGACGTCAAACTAAACCAAACCAATTAACTATCTATTTATAGTGGTTAAGTAGTTTGACATTATGAATTTGAAAGGAGAAACTGCTAAATAGTAGGTATTTACTATTTTCTTTAGAAAATTTATTATTAACAAAATGGAATAGCTACGTACTCCGTGCTAATTAATAACGAAGAATTCGACATAAAAGCACCACTTGACATAATTATGCGTTCAAAATCAAGTAATTATTGATATAACCTCTTTTTTGTGAAATTACTTTTTGTTTTTCTTTTATGATCAATTTTTAGTTAAACATTTTAAATGCCTCTATTCGAAAAGGAGTGTGAACTCCTGTAAGTCCGCATGATATAAATGGATTTTTAAATATACAAAGAGACGAATTTGAGGATGCTTCAAGAAATGCAATTAAACAACCCTCGATACCTTATAATCTAGAGAATTTAGCGCTTGATGCTTGATTAATATCGGTGTTTATTTCATTCTGTGCAATGCCACACATTCATATAATTGTCTTACTCATATTAAAGCATAATAATATAATTAACATAGAAAATGTAAGACAAAAATGTAAAACAGACTATGAAACTCCTGTGTCGTGAGAGACGAAGAGAGGGAGAAATAAAGATAGCGAGCTGCGGAATTTCCCTGGATTGAAATAGTTACTACTACGTCACCACCCGAACCACAAAGTAAACCATGACGTCATGAACTTAACTAACCACACCGCTGTGGTAAGCTCGAGGAAATATCCTTCTTATTTGCTATTTGACAGTTGACTGTCAGTGTGAATTGTCATGATTGGTGCTTATTAAAGCTGCATTTACATTCAATTTGAAGTCAAATTCAAGCTGAAATTTGCCTGCTTGTCATATGGTGACAGCAGCTAGCATTTACATTGGAGAAAATTCGAAGTTGACTTTGAAGTGCACTTTGAATTTTGTTAAGCTGCTTACCAAATGCAAGCAGAAAATAAATTTGTAGGTTAGATTATTTTTGTTTATCTTAATATTCTTAATGTTGCTTTGTTTATGTTAGGTCTAATTTATCTATGGATTAGGTAAATTTCAATTTTGTGTTGGAATAAATTAACATTTGTATCCAAACGATTTGGACACATGTAAAATGGACTGTGAAGGAGCCCACTTTGATAAAAATTATTTTTTTGAAGGCACTGTAATTGAAATAAACGATTTCAACGAGGAATTGTTCTTAAAAATGATTTGTAATTATCTGCCAATTTACAACACACAAAATAAAACATTCCATACGTATAATTACGTAACCTAAAAATTCGTTCAATGTAAATGACATATTTGCGAATTGCACTTTGACTTGGACTTCAAATTGAATGTAAATGCAGCTTAAAGCACGTGATTTAAAGGTATAAAATCATTGATATGGCGGTTGGTGGAGGAAAGAGTAGCTCTGTCGAGACCGAACTCAGAGATCTGGATGAAAAATAAGTTTCAAATCGAAAAATATCAAATGCTCTCTACAGTCGAACAGTAACAAAATAACACCACGGCACATATAACAACCAGCAATATCACATCTTCTTTTTTCGCATCTGCGCAAGTCCGCGCGCAAGATATTCCTTGGCAGGGTTGCCAATCTGTGGGGAATTCCCCAAAACGTGGGGAATTTCAACAGCTGTGGGGATTTTGTGGGGGATATAATCACTGTGGGGATTTGTAACACTTTAAATACATCGACAGAATATGGAAAAAGCAACATACTTTTAATTTTCACGTGATTTTTTTCATTCATAAAACTTATTAAACCATTTGTAATTAATTTTTTACGTTTTTAATAAATAGACCCGAAACCATTTTGCCATTATTTTCATTACTTACTCCAAAATCTGACAAACCTAAAAAATCCATGAGGGTTGTGGGGAATTGTGGGGAATCGCGCAATTTTTTGAGGGGAAAACAGTTCAGAGCAGTTGGCAACTCTATCCTTGGTAGGAAATCCGTCAAACTGCCGCCAGCGGCGTAGTGTTTTTACGTGTGGTTTATTTTATTGCTATTGGAGTTAAATCGAAACCATAGGCGTGTATTTGTCAAATATTTGACATTGTGGAGACGAACGTTGATTGTGACATTGTGTAATGCAAAATGCGATTGTGTTTAAGCAATACGAACTTGTACAAACCAGAGATATTCTTCCAAGAATTTCTTTAGATTTCCTGCTCATACAACAAGGTATACATATATTTCATAACCCATTGATATTTGAAATGTTATATTACGGCTCTGTTAAAGGAAAATCATACTTATATATTTCAAATCCAGCCCTGACTTTTCCTACCCAACTGACATTAGCAAGGTCAAATTTAATTTTTCGCCTGACAGGTCGAGTAATATTGCTGGTTGTTATATTTGCCGTGATAACACCGTGGCTCAAATATGAAAATTGGAAATTATGACAACCAAATTTAACTTGGTATGAAATATTTACACCGCATATTTCTTTAATGCAAGGTTATACGTTCCATTTTTTACAAATTATATTTTTCTTGTCTACCATTTGAAAGCATGAAATAAAAATTTCAGTGCCTTATTGGCAAATATTTTATTAAGTACTTAATAGCTAAAACAGTTTTTAAAAGAGCAATTGAGTATTTTCGATACACAAGTCTTTTTCTTAAGAAACAAATCCAGCAAACAGCTTGTCCATGGAAAAACTTACATACATGATAATGGTAAACATGTAAAATAAGACAAATGCCATAAGATAAACTCAGGCAGTTGTGGATGCAGAACGTCTATAGAATAAAACGATAGCCGAGCGAGAGCGGCCCATAATATGAACAAGGAAACCACACATTCTGGGGTGAGCGCGAGACAAGATAGATACAGAGTTACATAAACGAAAACAATCTTAACAGAACTGATCACCTGATCAGAAGAAGTAAATCTACATAAAGACACTAATAAAAAAGGAGGGTACTCGTGGATCACACACCAGAAGTGAAACTTCAATCAACACAAAAATGAATCGCTGCCTGTGCAACTATCGATATGTGTCAGATAAACATAGGCTACGATAAAAAATGGTTATCTCATACTTGGTTTGAATTATGAACGGGTAGGAGGCAAAATTCGCTTCACCGTGTCATCATGTAACTCTCTCTTTCTATCCTGTAACGTTACACGTTCGCCGTGTCACACATTTTGTAACTTTCATAATTCGTTCACCAGCTTACTCTCCAAGTTTCAATTCGAAAAAAATCTATAATCTATAACATAACAACGGCATAATTAATAAACAATCAATATCTTTGGAGCAAAACCCCAAAACATGGCAAACAAGGCCGTCAAAACCCTAATTTTCAGAACCAAATAAATCTCTATAAAGTAGAAATGCGGATGGTTATTTACCGAACATTTCTATTACGTGGTTTGATTGTTTTTTAAAGTGTAACTTCTTTAGGTGCGTTGTACCTGCAAAGCTGGTGAACGCGTTACGAAAAATTTATAAAATGTATGACTGGCGAGGCGAACTATATAAAATGTGTGATACCATAAACCTAACTACTCCGAAGTAGTTAGGTTTATGGTGATACGAACGTTATAAAATAATGCGAGACGATCGAAAGTCCACAATCCAAACCAAGCATGGGATAATTATCTCCTCTCATGATCTCTTCCACGCCATCCGCGCCGAACTCGCCCATCTTTCTCTCACAAGAATCGATCGTTGAATGGGCCAGGGTTTAATGTATAGTATCATAAACCTAATTACTCCGATAGGTTTATGATAGTATGTAGTATGCTCTACCATATGGCTCTACCATTCGTGTCAGCGAATTTTCATGAAATAAAAATATTTTTTTATTATTTAACAGATAATATGTGGTAAAATATGGGAGATATGCGTTGTATACTTAATACACTGTGCAGGCCTGTAAGCTATCCTACGTTTCTGTTTTATGTGGATGAACGTTCACTTCTGGTGTGTGGTCCACAATCACACTCAATTCTTTTTCGAATAAATTCGTTATTAAATGTCAATCCCTCGTTATATTTCTTTAGGTCCCTCGATATTTGGCCATGTTGAATAGTCGCTCAGCCGCTGTCATCAAAAGCCTTTGGACATCACTGTTGACACCACAGTTGAGCTACTGGCTTGGAAGAAGTGCCTTTTTACGCCTCTTGTCAAAAATTAATTAAATATTTTTAAAAACTTAACCGTAACGGGAAGGTCATTGGTCATTCTTTAGAATAACTTAATTTGGTAATACTGAACGATAGAAGTGCAACGAGATTAAGCCCGCCCAATTTTAATATTCGCAGTTGATATTTTCTTAATCGGTGCGGCAATCAAAGACAATAATAATATATTCTCGCTGGCGGCAATAACAATGAAAACATCTTTTGAATGTCATCTGACATTCAAAACCCGCAAAGGATCAAGTCGCTAAAGATGTAGCCGCTCAAAATTTGAATAATGGGTTATAACAGCCCCCTCTTTTTGTGTGATTTGTGATGTAATTTTAATTTCAATGTTTAGCCTACGTGGTGTCCAAGAGTTTGATTGTTTTACTCGACTGTGTTAGTTCCTGACAAAGAAGCACTGATGATGGCCTAGGGCCGAAAGTGCTCTGCATATTATTACTATTAATGATTTTGCACGAAATACAAAGTTTCAATTCAGTAACAATCAATGACAACTCGAACTGGAACAAGCAAATATCGGATACTCAAGTTAAGGCCAAGAAAGGTATCAATGTCATAAGAGTGGTTAGTTGAGTGTGGTGGGGAGCGGACCCACTAACTTTGAATAGCGTCTTCTGACAGCTATCTGTTTTGACCTTTTCTGTTCGGTTCCACGACGCGACCCGACGTTGGCCGAATCGGCAGAATTACCCATGTGTTCGCGGTACACTGGATTGTTTCCGTTTGATAGCTCAGTGATTAGATAGTGTGTTTGTGATGCGAAGGTTACTGGTTCGATCCCCGTCAGTGCCAAGTATTGTTTTGAATTCTTTTTAAGTTATGTTGGTAATAAGTTTTTTTCTTGATTTTGGGCGAGCGAAGCGAGCGGGGGCCATGCGAAATAACTTAATTATTGCCGACATTCGGCCAGTCGCGGAAGGTCACCAGAAAAGTTCAAATCAGACCGCTCAACTTTTCAGGCCTACTCCAAAGTATTACTGCTTAAACTCGATAGAATGCTTTATTAGCTGAATGCATCTTTCAAACATCTTCAAAAATGAGCAGAAAATAAATATTTGTCTCAAAGAGTCAAAATGAAAAATCTCTCAATTAGAAATAATTTAATCCGGACCCTTTTCTAAGGATTGATGATAGCCATTGATAGAGTATAGACACCAAATACTGGCGAAAAACGCAACCCTAATCTAGTCCATGCTTACAGAACCTCCAAGTATATTTGAATCTCATTAATGTCCAGGATGTTCTACCATGTTTTAGATATAAATTTTTCACTCAGTTAAAATATTTTCCAATTTTAAATTTGAATCTGTCCAAATATGATATGCGCAGCCATACTATATTTTTGGAAAAGGCAAATGGTAACGCAGCTTCTTCTGGACATTTGCTGATCTAAAGATTCTTATACTGCTAGGTATAGTGTCTTTACCCAGATAAGAAAGTAAAATGCTCACAACGCAAGGGTTGCGTAATGAAATTCAAATTTGTTCAGCTGAGATTGTTGCAGTTAATAAAGCTCTCGTTTTTTGTATTGGACATGACATTAGAAAGGCTATTATATTCACAGACTTTGGTATTGCAATTCAAAAGCATAATGATCGGGTATCTCGGTCAAATTAGATCATATCTCTTCTTCTACCAAACACATGATTGAGGACGTAAACCTTTGATATCAAACTCACATGGATTTTCGGACACTGGGCATAGAAGTGGCGGATCAGTTGACAAATACTGGCAGAAATCTGAGAGCTCCGATGAACTTGAACCTGGAAAAAAACGAATGAATCCCTGATGATCCGTTCACGAAGAAACTAGTCCTAGTCCTAGCCAAAAAAGGATTTAAAAAAAAATCCCTGATGAATGAAGATGAGACTGGAAAGCATTTTCCTGCAGATAAGTGTTTTATGTACCAAACAAGCTAAATTAATTAATTAGAGATTTTACACAAAGAAACTAATATGACGCAGGTAGTCCAGAAGAGCAATAAAAACCAGTCCAATGATGATGATATAATTTATTTCGATTATTTATATACGACAACTGCAAAGCTTAGTATAAGCATGTCTAGATACTATATTATACTATACTATCTACTACTACTGGTTGTTACGCCTGACGTTGTTCTTTCAACGTCGTGGCCAACCTGTATGACACCCGTAGGGGGCTGTTCTTATAGCCTACTTAAAAAAAAAAAGAAAACTAAGGGTAGCAGTACTGCTGGAAACTTGATCGTTACATGGGAGTATACCCTTCAACGTCGCTTATATCTTTAGTTGGCCGGAGCTGGAGTTTAGTAGTGCTTTATTAGGTGTGTATTATATTGTCGGGCTTTTTATTTAAGGAAAAGTTACATAAAAAAACATTACTTGAATTGCCCTCAGGGAGTAGGAGGTCATAATTCTAAAAGACAGCACACTATATACAAGATATACATTATATACAAGAACTATGTACAAAATGTTAATGACTTGTATTATACAAGTCAACTCCAGTATGCTATCATAACATACATGGTTTGAATCCCGCGGACCAGGCTGCGGAATTACGGATGCTTCGGTGGATATAAGTCAAGTGGTACAGCAAGTGCTGTGTGCTGGGTGCTGGTGCATATTTATAAGAGGAGTGGAACCTCTAACAAGGCCCGCCCCCATGTGCTAACGTGGTCGGCTGGCCAATGAGGTAGCAGGGGTGCTCATTGCCCGCGAAGACAATGAGCTTCTGCTCTCCTGATGCTTACTGATTGTCAGAGTAATGTAAAAATGGGCTAAAAGGCTGTAAAAGTTATGAGATGGGTGAAATTTAAGTGTTTAATGTGGGGGTTTAGGGAATTATGAGTATTACTGAGCTAAGGCGATCTTAGTTGCCTGTAATATAAGAAAATCTCCTTGTATATTGGGCCGTGGGTCGTACCTCATGTCGGCAATGTGGGCCGTCAGCGGCGATCCCTTAATCTGATGCGAGAAGATCTGCATGCGTAGTCAACTCTAGCCCACGCATGCAGATCCGTAGTTCCAACGCGTTCATGCAGAGTAAGGGAGAACGCCGCTCTCAGGTATCTATTTTGTATAGCTTGTAGTTGTCGCAAATAAGTCCTGGCCACCGAACACCACACCGGGGCACCATACAGGAGCGCAGGCCTTATTGCTGACTTATATAACGTCAACTTGTTTGTAGGTCTTAGGTAGGACTTGCCTGTTGACTAGCAAGTTCAGACCCCTCTTAATCCCTTCATTTTTATTTATAATTGCGGAGACATACTTACTGAAATTGATGAGTTTATAAGAAGCGTAACATCAATGTCCCTCCTCTTACGAGTGATGACGACGAGTTCGGTTTTGCTCGTATTAAGGGTGACCTTCCACCTCTCATAATAAGAAACAAGCACGTTCATGCGTGATTACCTAGTCTTGACTTTGCTACCTCGGCTATGGGATCTCGTGAATAAATCGCCGTGTCGCCGGCAAAGAGGGCATTGCGGGTTTCAGGATGTGACGTAAAATCTGCTATAAAAAGATTGAAAAACAGCGGCGATTGAACCATGCCCTGCGGCACCCTTGCGCGCAGTCTCCTGCTCGCAGAAGTATGCGTTCCTACTCTGGTCACGAAAGTGCATCCGGCAAGGTATGATTCAATGAGTGAGATTATATGCAGCGGTAAGCTGTATTTCGCTAACAGTTTTTAAAGCAACCCCTCATGCCATACCCTGTCTAACGCCCTTTCAATCTCCAGGAATAGTGTTGCTGTTGATTGCCTGTTATTGAATCCCTCATACATATCAGAAGCGATCTTCGCGGCAAGCATGACGATGCCATGCCTGCCGCGAAAACCGAACTGCTCCGGAGGGATGATATTCAGCCGCTCGACAGGCACAGCACCAGGTAAGCTGTATTTCGCTAACAGTTTGGAAAGCAACCCCTCATGCCATACCCTGTCGAACGCCCTTTCAATGTCCAGGAATAGTATTGCTGTTGATTGCCTGTTATTGAATCCCTCATAGATATCAGAAGCGATCTTCGCGGCAAGCATGACGGTGCCATGCCGGTCGCGAAAACCGAACTGTTCCGGAGCATGGGACCCTGGAACATGAAAATAAAGCTTACTATAAAAGTACCGGGTTATTCATTATATTTTGACACCCACCTGCAGTCGTAATTACAGGTACAAAAAAAAAATTAAATTCAAAAGTTGGGTGGTTTTTTATATATTATCTTTTAGAAACGTCAAAAGAAAAAATTGCCTGTCAAATGTCAAAAAATCGCATAACCTTAATTTTTTAAATGGAACAACCTGTATATTATTGCATATTTGGATTGTGGGAAAAAGTCTAGACATATTTCATGAATAATGTCCTATACTTATCTCTAACGGTTTTTGAAATATTGACAGTTGAAAATCGACCATTTACCAAGTTTGACAGCTTGTAAAATCTAAACGCCTCAAGATAGAACAAAACGGTTTGCACTCTCCTATATTGGTTTTTCATAAGCTATCGTACGACACTAACTTTAGATTTAACCAGAGGTTAAAAAATCCCGGATAAATTTAACCTTTGTTTAAATAAAAAGTTAGTGTCATACGATAGCTTATGAAAAACCAATATAGGCAAGTACAAACCGTTTCCGTCATAATCATTGTTGTCACAATTGTTTTCATGGAAATTATCTTCTTGCTAAAGATAACAATCACAAAAGAACTGGGCCTTAGCCGTTTAGATTTTACAAGCTGTCAAACTTGATAGATGGTCGATTTTCAACTGTCAATAGTGTCAAGTCAATATTTCAAAAACCGTTAGAGATAGGTATAGGACATGATACAAAGAATAACAGTTGTATCATGGGTATAGGACATTATTCATGAAATATGTCTACACTTTTTCGCACAATTGAAAGATCTTTCAGTACCCTCCGACGTGTAAAAACCTAGTTGAGATTAACTATGTCTGAGGAAAGACTCTCTGGTCTCTGCATGCTTTGCATTCACAGAGAATTTGAGAATAATAATAAAGACAGAGTTATTGAAAACGCAATAAATCGATTTTCACAAAAGAGAAGTCATCTGCTATTACTTTTCACCGATTAGGAAAATATAGGTATGCACATCCATATTTCATAAGATATTTTTTTTAAGGTAGATACATTTCCAATTAAAAAATTTATGTCAAAGTTACGCTACCCAAAACCAAAACCGTATATATGTATTTTTGACAATAAAAATATTTAAGTTTCAATCTATGTTTACTTTGCCCCAGAGGCGCATCTGTGAGGGGAAAATATAGCTCCCCCCCCAGTTTCCGCAATATGTGCATACAAATAATACAATTTGTAAATTCAATTAAACCTAACCGAAGAAAAGAAGAAGAGTTATAACGATTGCAGATTCGATTGTTATATCATTAAGAGCGAGGTCCAATTCCAGATTACAATTATTGTTGTCAGTTACCCAGCCCTACTTTTTTACGTTTAATTGACTTGGGAAATGTGTCAATAATGCTTGGTAAAATCCGCTTCGTCCGCTCGTGGAAGGCGTGTTTTTTTACGATTTTAATGACTTTTGGCAACAATTGGGCGTGGCACCCACAAAATTTTGCGGCGAATTTTACCCTCTCCAGCGCTGCACCTGGGTCAAGCTTTTCCCTCACATCTACTTGCCCCCTCCCCCCTCCCTGGAATTTCACCTGTCGGCGCCCATGTTTCGGAGGGATGATATTCAGCCGCTCGACAGCACTGTTGACCCTCGGCAAGATTAGCTTTTCAGCAACCTTCCCGAGGGTATTCAACAGGAATATCGGCCGGTAGGAAGATGTTAATGATGGGTCTTTACCCGGTTTCAGGAAGTGAATTACGCGCGCTGCTTTCCAGGATTTAGGGAAATGTTGCAGCCTGATTACCGCATTAGGAAAATTTTTAGGGACTACGTTCGGAATGTTGTCCGGGCCAGGAGCTTTATTTCTCGGAAGACGGCAGAGAGCTTTCGAAATTAGGCGGAGAGCCGGGGCCGCGTAGCAGACTTATGTCTAGCAACTATCCCATACCTCGCAGCAGTCAACTGTTTTAATGTACTTCGTGATGTACCAAATCGTTTGTATGCCTCTGATAGTCTAGAGGTTTGCATGGTTAGCCTTCACTTCGGCAACCCGAGTTCAAACCCCATCGGTTTCTTTTTATTTTTTTAAGGTTATATTTCTAAACAGTTTTTTTTTTATCTTGAGTATGTCTTGGGTTACTTTGGGTTAGCACCTGGTTAGTTCTTATTTCTTTAGCCCCCGTAGCGAGCGGAGGGCCTGCGAAAAGTGAATTTAGGCATGCTGCTGAGAGTTATGAGATAGTGTCTAGACGTAAGTTAGTCTTTGCCCTAGACCATGTGCTGACTCGCAAACACGTGCGTCACCTCAAGTAGCTAGCCAATCACGCGCCTCTCATTCACAACTGCACTATGAACTGAATACTCGCGTCCGCATAAACAAACTAACACCATGTTTTCTTTAGGCTATGCTAACACGATCTCTCACTCGTATGAAGTCGTGTGGCAAATATAAGGTCTGTTCTAGCAGCGATTTCAAACGGTTTCAAACCGTCCGGAGTGTGCGCATAACGATATAAGCGTCGCTTATATGGCTATGCGCAAACTCCGTACGGTTTGGAACCGTTTGAAATCGCTGCTAGAACAAACCTATAGCTTGCTTTAGCCGCGTTCGTTTTGTCCTCGATTTGCTCTAACATTTTGACTTTTGACAGGCACGTGACTTGGATTTTCCTTTTGAATACACAGAACTCGTGACTGTCAAATTTTCAGAGCAAATCGAGGAAAAAGATGACAAACACGAACGCCGCTACTTTTTCACGATTTGAGGCACCATTCTAGGATAAGAAAAGTTAATGTTAAAATTTAGTGCTATATATTTTTCTATGGCTGGGTGCCATAGATAAAGGTTATGGCGGAAGTGTGCGCAATATTGATATTATAACATATGGGGATTGCCCTATATAGTTATCTATGGGATTGCCGTTCCGTAGGCCACAGGTCATACCTTTTAACATAAATAGTAAATAGCCGAGCAGAATACGCCTCATTCTCCTTTTAACCATTCACTATTCACAGCTTATTTTTATATTGTTAACAGGTCGTGACTCGTGATTGCTATTTTCATTTCACTGTGAAAAGAAAATATCACAGGCACAGGTAGTAATTTTTAGATTTTTTGTCGCAACTCCACTTCTTGCCCCTGGCGATCAGGGGTTATAAACCATACTGACAATTGGGCGGGACTTAGAGCGTTTTTTACTATATTAGATTGTCCAGGTGTAAAATATTCACGCATGGCCCTCCGCTAACTCCGGGGGCGCAATTAAGCAAAACTAAATTAACAAAACGCAAGCCCAAGAATATGGATGGAAGGCTGTAAGAAAAAATAACTACTTTAAAGATATTTGCTTTTTCCACTGACGCGTGCGCACTCGCCAGTATTGTTTATAACCTCTGATCGCTAGAGGCGAATACCTTTTAAGGTTTGACATTTGTTGTCTCTGATCTACGGATGGCTACCCTATAGCCCTCCGTACTCTGATCATACTGACTGACATTTCGAATTCGGGTTCGAGCTTTGACCATTGACATGTACATATCGATGGCTTTGATTTGATAAGGGAACTTGTCAAAGTCGAAGGTCGAAGGGTCCGGGATACAAACAGAGACAAATAGTGCATTTTCTCAACTTCATCTTTTCTTAATCCACAAACAATGCAAGCAGGCTCGGCAGCCATGATGCTGTTTGTTTTGTCTCTATTAAATAGTCCACTGATCCACTCCACTAAGTACTTACACAAATTAACGTTTCAGTCACAAGATGAATGAAAAAGTATATGGTTCAAATAGAAAACTGTGAAATTAACACAAAAAATATAAAAAAACACCAAGAAGCCAAACTAACAACTCAAAACGTATTGAACTGTCAACTGTCATCAGAAACACGGTCAAAGTCGTTTAGTATTCAGCTGTTCAGCTTCTAACGCAGTATTCCATGAGTTAGACAAAGACATATATCATTTCTTGTTGCAACAGCGTCGACACGACTTTGGCTCCATCTACAATACCCTTTGGTTAAGCTAGATGAAGAGAGCGCTATACAGAAATGTATCAAGTAAAAGAGATGGCATGCTGGGACAAATTTTCCATATTACTTAACTGTCTCTCCCCTTGTCTCTGATACAAACATTTTGAATTTTGAGTTTTGACACACCAAGCCGACCTGGCAATGGCAATTATTTTAGGTTAGGTCCATTATTCAGATGAGAAAAACTAAAATGGATCAAGATAAAAATAAAAATATTGATAATGCATTTGAAATAGATCCTGATTACGAAAGTACTAATACAGCTATTCGAAGAGTGGAATTACAAGAGGAGGAGGGTATGAAAAGTTTTTTTGTATACGTTTCTATATTTAAGAGTATGTAGGGTCATCTGCCCACCAAAAAGAGTGGCAAAATATAAATCTTCGGTAGATGTGCCTAGACAGTACAAACAGCTATTTAAAAGGGGTACCTATTTAAATTTTGTAAATTGTTATTTGGTCGTGACTGTTCATTGTTCATTTATATTTTTTGCAATGGTTGTTTTTTTTTTCATTTAATTTTCAATATTTTGATTTGAAATTTTGCAAGTATCATTTATTATATATTTTTTTTCTGCTATGTGCACACATGTATCATAAGTGCAAGAAATAGTACAAGATTTTATCCAAAACCATCCAGAATTTAAAACAATTTGACATTTTACAACATTTTTGACTAATGCAGTGATAATTTTTACCATACTAGTGTGCTGTGAAGTGTTATTATGTTAGTGTCTGTGTTTGTGACATTTTAGGGTAACCATATCTTCTATGCCAGAAGCTAAATAGGACAGCACTTACTATTTATTGTGAGTTCCAAACCACAGTCAACAGAGTGAATGCTGATTGTCTCTCGTTAAATATCTTTGGTCATTTTTTAGAAGAGGTGTCAGATTAGTTTTTGAATTTTGAGGTTACCTAAGCATGCAACTAGTCTAGAGAAGTGTAGTACATTACATTTTTCTTTGCGGAAACTCACTTTCATGCCATAAAAATAAAATAGAGTTTCACATATGCATGAGACTAACATTTATGGCAGTATAAATCCAGTTTTTTTTTTTCATTTTGGGTATGCCTTTGGTTAGTTTTGTTTGGTTGCGCCACCGGAGCGATTGGAGGGCCATACGCGAAGTGAAATATTTGTAGAATGATAAAAAATTAATCAACTGCAATGGAATAGTGGAGCTCTTGTCCTTATTCTTGTTACGCCCCTGGAATATTTATAAAAGTAACACATATTTTTAACAAAATTCGTCTATGCAAATTCAATATTTTCTATTTTTATACTTTTTTACCCTAGCCTGCACCCGTATTCACCCCCTTGTCCCGCAAGACAGTTGATTACTATTAGGTTTCCGCAAATAAAACGCGTCTGAAAATGACGTAAAATCACTCAATGTATGTGTTCTGACGAAAAAACGGCAAAATCGGTCTGATGGTGGCTTCCCACGGCCCGTGATATCACAGGCCGGACCGCGCCAGCTCGGGCCAACACGCCGTGGGAAGGGTGACGTCCGAGGTCGCCCGGAAAGATCCTTGATTGCGCGTCCGATCCGCCGCAAGTCGGAAACTTCAAAGGCGCGGCCTGGCCTGATCTGTCGCGACCTGTCGGTGTCTGTTGTTATCTGTGATTAGGATTGATTTTTGGGGCCATTTTCCATTTTAATACGTTCTGCCAAGACCTATAGCTGGACGCCAAATGTCCCGATTTTCAATCAAGAATCAAATTTGCCGCAAAACAAAACGCCCATCGAAAAATGAAATTTAATTTTTAGTTCCACAAAAAAATATTCTAATGATATTTCAATTTATCGCGTCCATTCCAGCATTCAACGCGGCCACTGAACGCATTTTTTCGCTTTGCGAAAATGCATGGACAGACTCTAGAAACAGGCTTACAGTTGAGCATATTAAAAGTCACAAATAAAAGTTAATTTTACCCAGACAAGTAGAGAATTTTACAAGCACGCGTTTAGAATATACCATGCTAACTTCGGCAAAAAGCCAAAAAATACTCTTTAAAAAAAAGCAATGGATTATATTTTTTAGTTCTAACACAACAAAATATTTTTTTTTACATTACATAGGAATAAATTTCCTTTGTAACATGTACTAGCATCTACAGCTCACTACAAAACAAGGTCACGAATCGGCCCGAACGAGTTTCGAAGTCAATCTTAACTTCATGCATGGCCCTCTGCTCGCTTCGCTCGCTCCAGGGCTCAATGAACCAAAACTAACCCAAATTTAGAAAAAAAAACAAATACCTTAATATATATTTTTAAAAAACCACCGACGGGAATCGAACGCAGGACGCCATAATCGGAAACCCAGAACCGTACCACTAGACCACGAAACCGCTTAGAGCTTTCCGCTAGACCGTATAGACAAGGGTAAAAAGTAACGAAACTCGGTCGGGCCGACTCGTGATCTTGTTTTGTAGTGAGCTGTAGATTGCTATTGTAATATGTTATCCAGAATTAGGAGTACTAAGAAGCCGCCTTTTAGTTGTTTCTTAATGTTATGATTGTTATGTTTTCATGTTACATATTATGTAGGTATCTATAAGTACATACTAGGTATATTCTATTCTATATTTGGTTATTTTAAACCTACTGTCAACCAGTCAACCTATCGAAAAGTTAAATGCCGAGTTTCACGCGACATTTTTAAACGGAACCCTATCTTCAAACTCTTGAAGAACAGGCTCACACAGGCCATGGGAAGACCTCACGCGCGGCTAAGCCCGATCCGTGCTTACCTGTGCTTGTCCGCCGCGCTGGTCTGGCCTGTTCTAAGACAGGCCGTGGGAAGCCACTTTTACACGTCTTCTAAAAAATTACATGTCTTTAAGATCAGTATTTGTTCTTTCAAATGAAATTCACCCAACGTTAAGCAGGTTTGTCAATATTGAGTAATTAATTCAATATTGGGTTCAACAGAGACCTATTTATAATATGGAATATGTTTGTGAGTAACCAGTTCTGATTACTTGGTAAATACAATGTTTATGCTAAAATTTATGTACTGTGCCAGATTGCATGAATCCTGCAAGCCTTTATGTTTAACCCGAAGAATATAGACACTTTCGTGAATTCATATTTTAAAAGTAGGATGCAGTATATCTTATTCATTAAAGAATTAAGGTGAGATCAATAATAATTATGGGTAGGGATTAAAGGGTTCCTATTTATCTATATTTATAAAAATGTCATTTTGTTCATAGGTAGTCGATTTGTGTTAATTTGTATACATAGTCTACATATTTTAGGGCTGTTTAAATGTTTTTAAATTTTGTTTATTTTCTTTTGATTCAAAACTCTTCTCTAATGAAAATGACTGTCATCTACATGATCCAGCAGTGCAATACTAGCAGAATTACTGATCTTCACCAAACTATTAATATAAATTAGAAATATTAGGGACCCAAGCCATAGTGTCCCAAAATCCACTGATTCTTCGTTACCTCCAATGTTCTTTAATTTTGCCTTTTGTATATTCTACCAGTTAAATATGATTTAAATCTTGCTACCAATATGTTCAAGCTCAATCAACAGAATTTGGTAGCCCACTGTATTAAAGGTCTTAGACAGGTCGAAGAAAACGGGTCTATAGCCTCCATAAATCGCATTTCCAATACAGCACTATTTCTGAATATGAGTTTTAAGCTTTTGGAATCAATTCTTTGAATTTACTAAAACCAATTAATAGGTAGTGATGGACCATCCGAATATTACCATCAGAAGTTACGGTCATATTACGTAATATTCTGTAATATTACCATTCACCTTGAGTAACATTCCTTTTGTTACCATAATATTCTCTAAAAGTTTGGGTAATTTTCCGGGTAATATTACCGGTAATGTTCGGTTTAATGTTAGGTAGAATTCTCCACGTTTTAAAATTCATAACGGATTTTTTGCTTGTTGCAACACACTAAAACACGTGTAGCGATAGCGCACTGGTTCATATGACATTACAAGCACACGGTTTCTTTTAAGTTTTATTTTTTGATTTTATTTTGTGATATACGCAAGTGGCGCAAGTTAGTGCTACCTTTTTTTTATTTTTTTACAAGAGTTAATAGAGTTACTATTTGATTTTTTTGAAATATGCTTTTAAATTTATTATTTGTTATGAGATTTGGGTTTACTGCACAGTAGTAGTATATTATATACCTAGGTTGAGAAGTGAGCCATTATTTACCTAGCACTTTTATATCCTGAGGCGCGTAGCGCCGAAAGGTATAATGTGCGAGGTTAATACTGGCCTTCTCAACCAAGGTATATATAGAATTTTTTTTACTACTAACACTGATATATTACCATATTTGATTCGATTTGATTTTTATATTAGCCATTTTCCACTTATCTTTCAAATAGTTCGAAATATCAGGTAGCCTGGAAGTTCAGTTGTCTAACTGACAGCAAGAATTTAATAATCTCCTGACAGCTCCATACATACAAAGTACCTTCTTTCCATCTAAATTTTGACAAAATCGCATTATTGATAAGAATACTATGGGGAGTCATGAAAAGTGAGTCATACTGTATATAATTTTTGTGCTAATAGCACTGATACAATCCTTATCATTATTTGAATTGATTAGATTTTGAAATTAATCATTTCCTACTCATTTTTCAAATAATCCGAAATGACAACTAGTTGTCAAACTAACAAGTTGAAACTTAAATGACATTTTCCGTTTCATTATTGACCTAGGTTTTTTTTAATATTATTATTTACCTAGGGTGAGAAATGTTACTTCTCATTTGAGGAATGGAGTAAATAATGGTGATTTATCATGTTAGTAGTAAAAAAAATATTTTTTCTTCAAACGTCAGTAAATCCGTCATTACTCGACTGTGTAGGCGGCCGTAAAGTTTCGTTTTTCCTCCGCCGGAGCTTTACTTTTCACTTTTCCGCCGGCGGAGGTAAAAGTGCTGTCATAGCAACATAGATACAATACAAACAGACAACAAAATAAGCGTCAACAACTCAAGAGTTATTAAACTAAAATTTGTATTTATCACTCAATTTGTGACTGCATTTCTAAAAATCACTAATTTAGGAACAAATTGGTTATTATTTAATCAAACTTACTCAATAACTGCTTATCAATACGGAATCAAAATGCAATCGAAGACGCAATTTTAAAAATATAATTATTGTTGACAGTGTCCACTGACAGCTTTATGTTACATTACTATAGCAACAACCTGAGCCTATTCACCGACACCGCACCGGTCTAAGCCGCCTTGCGAACCCACTTATGTTTAATAATTATTATTATTACTATTAAAAAGAGACGTTTTTGCATTAATTTGTCGACATTTGAAGAAAAAACAGCATATTTTATTTGGAGGAAAAGTTACTTTTCATGGCTTGCTCTCTATTACCAGCCTCGCTCCGTTCGGCTGTTAAACACGAGCACGCCATGAAAGTATTACTTTTCCTCCATATAAAATAATATACTATTTTCTACGACTTCCCTGAAAATAGACAAAAACGCACTAACAACTGCTTTTGAAAACTGGACATTTCAAACATCGTGTGAAAAATATACTTTGCACACGGCGTGTGCAAAGTATACTTTTCACACGCTTATTCGGGTATTTAAATTAAAGGGCTTCGTCTCCGCTTTAGAGCTTGGCCCTCAGAGGTCCCATTCTCAATTTTAATAATAATAATAATAATAATAATAATAATAATAATAATAATAATAATAATAATAATAACAATAACAATGACAATAATAATAATAATATTAATATTAATATTAATAATAACAATAACAATAATCATAATGATAATTATAATGATAATGATACTACAAAATAACTTACACATATACATATTTTCATACATTAAATTAGAAATTTATTTCTGAGTTTATTGGTGATCTGCGCTGGTGAAAGTCCTAAAATATCAATGTCGCCATACGATGTATTAAACAGGATCATTCCTCTATAGACTGGTGCTTTAAGTAAAAAATTTGTGTTTGGAGTTGCTAAGAAAAACGTGGAAGGATTTCTGGTAGATGACACGTGAAATTGAATTTGCGTTAGTAAATCGGAGCAATCGATGTAAGCTGTACAGATTTTACTGATAAATTGCGTTAGTAAAAAAATTTCTGCGGTTCAACAAAGATGGGACCTGGAATCTCTGCAAAAGAAGCTGATCGCTGCATCTGAGTGGATACATTCCATCACACTTAAATGCAAGAAACTTTAAAAATTTTCTCTGAATGCTCTCCAATTTAGCCATATATCGGTCATAAACTGGGTTGAAAATAATTGCTCCATATTCGAGTTTGTGTCTTGGTTCAGGAATTTACAAGTAAGAATGCTTGGGTATTGAATGGGAATATTTATGTAAAGTATAATGATGTACCGCATAGAATCTCAACGGAGGGTGACCTTTGTGCTATAAAAAAATAGATTTTGTAACTTCAGAAATAGTCAATGAGCAACTAGGAAATTTTTGCTATGTAAGTTGTTTATGTTATTCATATCGCTGTATCTTATTGAATACTGTTTAACTGACAGTTATATACTCCCTTATTTTCAATGCAATCGCGGATATTCATTGTTATTTTATTTTAAGCTTTTTTTATTTTATTTGTTTCTCTCATTAGTAATGCACAATCATATTATTGGAATATCACGTAACATTAAATTATTATTTTGGATAGTTACACGTGTATTTTAAAGCAGTTCAGTTGAATGACATATATATGTGAAATTTGTTGTTCAATTATATTATTGGAATATCACGTAACATTAGAACATAGTTTTGGATAGTAGGAGTTGCACGTATATTGTAATGCAGTCCAGTTGAATGGCATATATGTATATAAAATTTGTTGTTACTCCAGTAATGGAATATTTACATTTTAAGGTATATATTTTCCCCTATGCAGAGTCAAAACTTTTATCTTTATTTTAATTTTTATTATTATTATTTCTCTTCGTTCCTGTTAAGTTTTCGGCTGATTAAAAAGTAATTGCTAATAATAGAGTTATAGGCGACAGAGCGATTTTGTGTTCGGTTTTCTTTGAGGGTTATTTTATATTTTATATTTTTATGCGCTTTTCCGTGTGCATAAATGATTTTTGCTTATTTTTTTGTGTGAGTGCATACTGTTGGTATGTACTGATTGGTGTGTTTGCTCGTAACGATATATTTAGACTAATGTATGGTTATTTGGTGGCATTGATGGGCGACTTGGTTGATGGGGGGTGGCAGGGGGGACTACGGGCGGGGAGTGTGGAGGTCTGCGATCATGGCTGATGCGGGTTGGAGGCCCGGGATGGTGGACGACGGAGCGGGTGCAGAGCTTGAAAATGGAAATAACTTTTTATTGGGACTCTTAAATGTTAGATCTCTAAGCTCGGGTTTTGATGAGTTTTGCAACTATATGACACATTATTCTTTTGACATTTGTTGTCTGACTGAAACTTGGCTTAACGAAGGTCATGACAGTAGATATTTTGATATACCGGGTTATAAGCTCGTAAGAAAGGATAGGGATGCCCGAGGTGGGGGAGTAGCGTTGTATATAAAGAGGGAACTTTTGTTCTCTGAATTGGTTCTTGATGTCACATATAATGATTTAGAAATTATTGGAATTAACTTTAAATTGGAAAACGAAAAATATGCACTTCTCAATATCTACCGGCCCCCTTCTAGCAGTACTGCTACATTTCTAGATAATCTTGAAGACGTTCTTTCCCTGACAAGTCCATGTTGTGATCACCTAATAGTAGCGGGAGATCTAAATATAGATTTTCTAGCTCGGCATACATACTCAGACCGTCTAAAGACTATTTTTGAAGCATTTAATGTTTCTCAGCGTATTTCTGAACCTACCAGAATAAACCAAAGTACTAACAGTGCAAGTCTTATTGACATGATAATTGCTAGCAACGATTTAGTTTCAATAAAAGCAGGATCAATACCTATTTCTGAGTCTTTATCAGATCATAACTTAGTATATTCCATGTTTGAGTTAACCAAAGTTAATAATTCTGAAAAATTTATTACTTATAGAGATTATACTAATATTAACGATCAAATATTTTATTTGGAGGGTTCACTTATAAGATGGGAGGAATTATATCGCACCAATTGTGTTGACGAAAAAGTTCGTCTATTTAATGAGAATATATTGAACCATATTAATAGGCATGCCCCACTAAAAACTAAAAAGGTGAAGGAAAAACCATACACTCCCTGGATAACTACTAATAGAAAGGTTTTAATAAAGTTAAGAGATAAAGCCTATCGTAAATATTTAAAATCTAAGTCAGCAGTACACCTTCAATATTATAGACAGATGCGAAACTACACAAAACATGCAATAATACGAGAAAAAATAACTTATTTTAATCAAATGTCAATACAAACAGGAAAGGATTTCTGGTCTAGTGCTAACAAACTGCATCTAACCAAAAATAAAAATAACGTCAAACTGCCGGAACATTTATCTAATCCTTCAGATATTCATGACTTCTTTCAGAAGACTCATGACTTATTAGATACCACTTCCGCTGATCTGGTGCACTTTTATACAAACAATAGGCTAAATGATGAAACATTGGCTTTTCAGTTAATGGACGAAAATGTACTTTCGAGAATTATTTCGAAAATATCGTCAAAGGCATTAGGCGAGGATGGCATCTCCAATACAGATTTAAAATTATGTCTCCCTTTTTCTACGAAGCCGCTATTAAATATTATAAACACATGCATTCTTGAAAATAAATGCCCGAAAATATGGAAACGGGCAATTATTAAACCAATTGCCAAGGTTTCGGACCCTCAAGAGTTGAAGGATCTTAGACCCATTAGTATCCTTCCGGCGATTTCTAAGATCCTTGAAAAACACATCTGCAATCAACTGTCTCAATATGCAGAAAAAAACAAAATTATTCCTGAATGTCAGTCAGGTTTTCGAAAGGGTTTCAGCACTTGCACCAGTTTGGTTAATATTCTAAATGAAATACGCCTGAATGATGAGGGAAAAGATAACACTTGCATGGCACTTCTTGACTTCAGTAAAGCTTTTGATACTTTAAGCCATGATATGTTGTTAGGTAAATTACACTATTGTGGCCTGTCAGAAGGCGCAATTTGCTTTTTTAAAAATTATCTAATGGATCGCCAAAGCCGAGTTACAATTATCGAGCGTGGTAATAGTATTTCTTCTGAGCTTAAGTCAATCAGATACGGGGTACCACAAGGCTCTGTCCTATCACCTTTATTATTTTCTATTTACGTTTTTGATATGGGTAGGGATATTGTATATACTAAACTGCAACAGTATGCTGACGACTCTTAATTATATATTCCTATTAACAATCAAAACATCGACACTGCACAACAACATCTTACTTCTGATTTAAAGCTAATTGATACCTATGCGAGAAATCATAACTTAAAACTAAATACGTCTAAATCACAAATTATTGTTCTGGGTAGTGGGGCTGCCAGAAAAAAAAAATAACAAAAAATACATATTCAACTGAATAACAGCTTAATTCCAATAGCGAGTGAAGCTAAAAATTTAGGTGTCATTTTCGATAGCTCTTTAACGTTCGAATCACACATAAAACTTAAAATAAAAGCCGCGAACTTCCGTTTAAGAAATCTTTACAAATTAAAAAAGTATCTGCCATCTAAGCAAAAACAATACTTATGTGATACTCTGATTCTTTCATTGTTTGACTATGCTGATGTCGTGTATGGCACCTCCTTATCCTCAACAATGACTAAAATGATACAAAAAGTTCAAAATAGCTGCATGAGATTCTCTTGTAACATTCCTTATCGAAATCATATTACTCCATACTTAAATAATGCCAACATATTAAACATGCAGCATCGTAGAAAATATCATTTGTATACTTTTATATATAGAATAATAACAAAGGACCAGCCTAGATACTTAAGCAAAGTTTTTTCTGTTTTTAATCATGCACATAATACAAGGAATAACCAAAATTTTGTCATGCCGTTGCACAGATCTTCATCTTTTCAGCGTTCCTTTACCTTCGTAGCAATACGAATGTGGAATAATTTACCTGCCTATGCGAAGAGCCTTTCTTTGAATAGATTCTCTAAATATGTTAAAACCGAATCATTGGAACAACAATCATTATTGTAAACTATTTTATGTATTTTGATTTTGGATTTTTACATTTTAAGGAAAATATTATATTATTCTTATCTTTTTTTTTATTGATATATATTGCAAAATAAAGATTACACATTTTGTACTTCTGCGGTTCGGTTGCCTGTGTTCGATCGTCTGCATCCGTTACCGGTCTTAGACTCTTCTTTATCTCTCGCTCGAGTCCTTGCGGTTTCCTCTGTTGCTCCCCCTCATGGTGTCGCCGTTGACTGTATGTTGTCTGAATTTCAATGCTTATTTAGGTAGAATTTAGAATATATGCTTACTTATCATTTATATAAGACTAGTGTTAATATAATTTATGTAAGTATATTGGTCTAATATTAAAGAATTTGGTATTATTATATTATATTTTCTCCAGGGCAGTTTCGCATGTGCA
>MU182186.1:225110-237314 GCA_016904865.1 Pissodes strobi | reverse complement strand
TATATATATATATATATATATATATACAGGGTGTCTTAAATACCGTGTGCCACTATTGCTATCTACGCAACGGTATGTGCTATGAGGTCGGTTAAATTAGAGAAAAGTTGCGGTTTTTGATACACATTCAGAATCCGTCTACAGTGTCGTCAAATTCCTGTTAGTTTCTAAGATATAGGGTGATTTATGAAAAATGCCTAAAAAATGTTTCGTCGATTATTAGAAAAACTGGTCATTTTCGAGACACAGTTTAAATTGGAAAGTTTTATAGTTTTTTTCTCTCTACAATATGGTATCTTCAAATTTCACATCCGGCGTTTCGTGTTCGGGCCACCATCATCAACTTAATTTTCTTAAATACGGACCTGTATTTTTTACTTCAGATTTTAATAACTTTTAACGCCCCAAAACCAATGACGTATCTCACTCACTCGTAAAATTCATATTATTGGCTCTTTGCATAAGAACATAATGTGTTAGAGAGAGACAAAAAAAGAGAATTTTGGTAGGAATTAAATAAAAAGAGTAAAGAGTATTTTTTCGAGCATGAGCGATACGTCGTTGGTTTTGGGACATCAGAAGCTCTTAAAATCTGAAATAAAAAATCCAGGTCCGTATTTAAGAAAATGAAGTTGATGATGGTGGCTCGAAAACGAAACGCCGGAGGTGAAATTAAGACTTTTGAATTTAAACTCTGTCTCGAAAATGAACAGTTTTTGTAATAATCGACAAAATATTTTTAGGCATTTTTCATAAATCACACTGTATCTTAGAAACAAACAGGAATTTGACGACACTGTAGACAGATTCTCAATGGGTATCAAAAACGCAACTTTTCTCTAATTTAACCGACCCCGTAGCACTTACCGTTTCGGAGATAGCAATAGTGGCACACGGTATTTAAGACACCCTATATATATATATATATCCTTTTTTGATGCCCCATTCAGGACCCGTTTACAGTGTTGTCAAATTCCTGTTAGTGTCTAAGAACAGGGTGATTTATGAAAAATGCCTTAAAATATTTCGTCGATTATTACAAAAATTGTTCAATTTCGAGACACAGTTTAAATTCCAAAGTTTTATAATATAACTTTTTCCGCTCTACAACATGATGTCTTTAAGTTTCACCTCCGGCGTTTCGTGTTCGGGCCACCGCCATCAGCTTAATTTTCTTAAATACGTACCTGAATATTTTATTTCAGATTTTAAGAGCTTTTGATGTCCCAAAACCAATGCCATATCGCACTTATTCGAAAAAATACCTTTTTCACTTTTTAGGGATTCTTCATTGTTTACTCCAATTAATAGTATATTGTGTAACTAGGAGGAAAAGCAAAACATTCCTGGACGACTGTGGTAGTTGCTGGACGAGGCGCAGCCGAGGCCAGCAACACAGGAGTCCAGGAATGTGCTTTTCCTACGAGTTGCACATACTATTTTTTATCCGATCGAAATTAATTAGAATACGTACTTATAAAAATAGAGCCAAATATTAGTCTAAATAAAAACGGTGTTTTAAATTTAAACTCAACATAATATCACGTTTTGAATCGAGCGAGCTTGAAGTTTATTACGTAGCTACGGAAACTACAGCTAAATGTTACTTTTGATAGACGTCAGATCTGACAAACAAGGCGTTTGAATAAGACAGAAATGTTACATTCCCGGCCTAGGACGGGAATGTTATATTCCCGGACAGTTATTTTCTATTCTTGTACAGTTATTGCATGTTGCCAAGCAACGACTACAATATACTGGAATCATGACTTTTGCGGTGAGAAAACACATCGGAAAGGTGTCGTTTTTCGTCCGATCGGATAAAAAACTATTTCCTTGAATTCTCCAGCCCTCATATAGATACGTGACATTTTGGCTCTTATTTTATTTTTTTTTTAGGGTGGGATGTATTGATGAAGCACTTAAATCTAAAATTTTGGAGCAACAATTGAATATATAATTTTTTTTTGTTTTAGAACAGAAACTCACTGAAGGAAAACTAAGAACAATTATACAAGAGGAATTTGACAAAGAACTGCAAGTAAGACAAAAGCAATTAGAAGAAATTGAAGAAAAAGTGTTTAAGGCTCAAAAACTCCTACATGTTGTTCGTTATGTATTAATTTCCTCATATTACAATAACAAAGCTCTTGAAATTGAGGCATCAGGTGCATTAGCATCAGATCCCTCTAATTTATTATCGGGGCAAAATCGAATACATCCTGCTGTAAAGAAGCTTCTTGGCAAGAATTCAAACAATTTGAGATTTCTTGCTGCTCGCACTAAGAGAAAAGCAACAATTGTTAAATCTGAACCTACGAGTGAAACACAATCTGAACCTAAGAGAATTAGGTTAGATATCAACGACTCAAATGAAAATAACGCAGTTCCGAGCATATTAAAATTAGAGCCAAGTATATCTAAAAATATAGAAGAACCAGTGACTAATAGGAATAAAGTTCAGCACAGGGTAGTTATTGGAAATATTTCTTATTTTAAGAAATCATTAGAGCAGAATAACTTAACACATAAGTGGATGGTGTATGTAAAAGTATTCAAAGGTTTAAAAGATGGACCAGAAGTAACTAATTTGGCAATTAATAAGGTCGTTTTTTTCCTGCACCCTTCATATAAACCTCATGATGTAGTGGATATTAGGTATGCATAAAACATTATTATTATTAAATTACCACTAAGTTTAGAAAAACGTATATCCTTATACATGGCAGCAGCCGTTCAAATTCAAATTTTATTTCATAAATTAAACAGATATAGTGTTTTTCACGTCAATACATGAATTATAGTAACAACATTCAATTTATAAAAATAAAACAAACCTAAGTAAAATATATTTAAAACGTTCCAGTGTTTAGGAATTCATCTATACTATAGTAAGCCCCCTCTATAAGGCATTGTTTTACATATGTATTAAAATATTTCTGGGACAAGCTCTTAACATGGTTCGGTAGTTTATTATAAAATGTAGGGCAGTAATAATTTAAAGATAAACTAGATCGGTCTAGTCTGTGAAAATTCATCCTTACATTATCTCCAAGTCTACTTGGATATATGTGATAAGAGCTATTATTGTTATAGTAATTAATATTCTGTCTGCAATAGAGGATACATTCATAGATATATTGGCTGGGTATTGTTAAAATTTTTAAATTGATAAACTCCTGTCTCACATTGTCTCTGTATCTAAGACTTGCGACAATGCGCACGGCCCTACTCTGTAGTGCAAATATTGGTTCGGTATGTGCTGAGTGCCCCCAAGTCAAGATACCATAAACAGCGACGGACTGAAAAACTGCATGAAAAGTTTGTTTTAATGTATCAAGAGGAAGTGTGAAAGGTTTTTAGCAGAAAAATATTCCTAGTAAGTCGTTCTGCTGTGTGATTTACATGGTTTTCAAATTTACGTGTTGGATCAAAATACACTCCAAGAGATTTTACGTCCTCTACATTTTCTTTTATTGCTCTTAATCCAAATCATACTTCACGTTTTTGCCTCATTCAAAGTGTAACCACTCCTTTAAATCGTTCACCTTTGCATTCATTCCTTCACTTAATTCATTCAGATGTACACATTTCTGAACCAGTGACGTATCATCGGCAAACAGCAGAATCTCAGTATCTGGTGACGCGTTATTTATTTTACATTCAAAATCTTTATTGCCATTATGGTTACAGGAACATTGGGTCGTCAATATCTTTACTTAAACTTAGGTAACTAAAACTAACCGTAGCAAAAATTTAAGTTTTAAACATGTTATATAGAGTAAAATGTAAAAAGCATAAAAAATAGACAAAAAAATCGAAAACAGACCAACACACATTCAGCTCACTTACAATACATACATTCATCCCTACTATTGCCCTTATTGTGTCTAAAATATTCTTCAGTTGAATAAAATTAATGTGAAATAAAAAATCGTTTAATCTTTGTTCTAAATTCAATATATGGTCTTAGACCTTTGAGATATCTGGATAGTGCATTAAATACCTTTATTCCCATGTTTCATACATAGTTGTAGAGTGTTTTGGAACTGCAAAGTTACTTCCATATCTCGTTACTGTAGCAGCAGTATTTACAGAGCTGTTACATTCAAAATTGTTCTGATTTTTATATACAAAGCAGCACACACAAGAAAGATAACATGAAAAACAGTCATTATTCGAAGCCTGCAAAACAGAGGCGCACAGTGCCCCAGATAGGTCACCCTACAAATTGATCTAATCACTCTCTTTTGCAAGATAAAACCGCGGGATATGGTCTGGGAACGAGTGCCTCAGAAAATAATACCATACGATATACGAGACTGGACATATGATAAAATGACAAAAGAGACAATGTATCTCATACGGACGATGGCATAGTTTGTCGATGAGATCTTTCCACATGGGATTTCGCCATGACCACACTAGTCAAGATTCTTGTGGGTAGTAAGTCCCAGAAATTTAGTGTTTTTGGCCTGTTCTGTCCTTTTATTTTGAAGGTTTACCGGGTATTGAGGTTTGCCATTGTTACTTCTGCTTTGAAAATGTATGAAGTTGGTTTTATTAGAATTAAGCAAAAGTAAGTTATTGTTACACTATTCTTACATCAGTGGCGGCTCGCCACACCAAGTGAATCAATGATTCACCTTAGATTTTTCCAACTTATACTATTTTTCAATTACAATCACTAAAACATAGTATATTAACTTAAATCATAAACAAATCAACATAAAATTATAAAATGTTGAGTTGTTCAGTCGCTATGAATAGGAGATAAAATCATAATAATTATTGTATATCGATATATTGCTCAAAACGCGGCAACATTGTCAAAACGCGCGAAGTTTATTTCCATTCCATGTCGAATCGCCTTTCGCTTTGATTGAATCAACTCCCGTTGCGGTTTATAGCGATGCAGTTGTTTACGGTGGTTGCCATGGCAACGCACCATATTGTTTGCATATTATAGATAAGCGCTTATGGAAATGACACCACCTCAAAAGCAAGATTTATTTCCGGTGTTTTTTTTCCTCTTAAAATCTGTTGTGTAGGTAAAATTTGGTACTAAGTACTTTCGCTGGAGTGGGGCGGAGGAGGTAATTAAATTTTATTCACCAGTTCTTATTGTCACGAGCCGCCACTGTCTTGCATATTTTGCACTGTCAAATTTGTCAGTTCAAAGGCGACCTCCTCACTTCTATTGGATATTGTGACTGAGGTGTCATCAGCAAACTGCACGACGGATACATCGGCACCGCTCAGGGCACTATCCAGATCATATCGTTAATGTATATAAGAAATAGTAGTGGCCCCAAGATTGAACCCTGAGGCTCACCATGCCTAACTTCTTCCCAATTTTCAGAAGTTGTTTCATTGTATACAGTTTTCTACTGTCTGTCTTCTAGGTAACTTTTCATTAATTCCACACTCTCACCATAAAGAGCTTATAGATGAACTAAGCTCTCGCATCAAAAATGGTGAAAATAACTTGCGTATTATTTACTGTGATGGGGTACCAAGAATTATTGTGTGGGTGTTGGGATCATGGGTTTCACAGTAGGGATCCTCAACCACCTTAAGATCTATTTTCTGAATATTCATGAACTGTGTACTAAGCTCGATGTATTTGCTAATTCGGTTGCTGTGAGTTCGCATAAGGTATTGGTAAACTTGGCTCAATTATAGCTTTCTTGATGCCGAGTTTGGGCATGATCATTCGTCCTTGACTAGTATGGCGAACATTTGTTCCAGATTATGACTCTCATCTGAAAACCTGGAGCATTATTCGGTCTATCTGTCCCCTTGATTTCTGATTGACAGGTATGTTTGTGTGAAAATGTTGACGTAATCTCCCGACAGTCACCCTTACTGTGAGATGTATGTGCTTGGTTACCTGAACTTACCCAATGTTGCTTGGGAGTTCGACGGCATTTGCTCGGGAGCCATTCCGGACCTGAATGCTTATGGATCTTGTTCTCTCATCCAGCGCCGACGCCACTACGACATTGGTGACGAGTCTATTGCTCCTCCGGATGATTATTGCCCTTCATTGTCCGTGTTGCTCGCTTTGACGGCCCGAAACATTTTATTACGACTGTAAATCGGCAAACTATGGAGGATTGAATGACAGCCTGGGCATGGTTGGATGGGATGATTTACTTCAGTCTCTGCCTGTGGAAGGTATGTTTTATATGCGGCTATCGACTGTTTTGTTCTTGTTAAGAAGCAGAAAATTCCTAAGATGGTTCTCATTAGAACTCACGACTTTAGTATTTCAATAATCAAAATCTTTATTAATGAGAATATATACCATAAAGCACTTTCACAAGTCAAAACGTAAAGGATCGTTAACTACATCAATAATATACTCATAAATAAATAAGGTTCAAAACATTAGCTATAAGTTAAAGCCAGAATACAAATTCCAAGCTCCAAATTACAACAGTTAAACAATAAAGATTGAGTAGGCAAAATTTTTTTAAATAGTTACAAATTCAAATGTCTACATTCTAAATTATTTCCAAACTTAACCAGTTCCAAATTAGTCCCAGATTAGTGCTTTTCGAGGCGCTTTTCTAGTATTATTATATGAGTTCACTGAAGTCATAGTTCAGGAACTCAGCTTCGCTATAGAAAAAAGCGCCTCTCAAGAAAACTTTTTATTATATTTTCAAATAATTGCTTAACCCAGTCAGGCCAGACGTTAAAAAACTTAATACCTTAGTGGTTCTGCCCATCCCTAGCTCTCGAGGTCCTACTATAGTTTATAGTAAGTTTGTCCCTTGCTCTCGTGCTATAATTGTGCATATATCTGTTACGCGTGTAATAGTTTAAATTTTTCTTTACGTGCAAAAGACAGCAGATGATGTATATTGATGGTAGAGTAAGTATGTTCAGAGATACAAAGGATCCCCTACAACATTCCGAATAACGCAACCCAGCGACCACCCTCTCACACCTTCTCTGGGCGGCAAAAACTGGATGAATGTGCAAATTGTCCCCAACACAGAATTCCATACAATAGATGGACGTGTATGCAGGCATAATAAGCATTCATGAGCACACAGTTGGATACAGTGTTCCTGAGATTCCTTATAATAAAGATGTTCCTATTAATCTTTCCACTTAACTTTGTGGTGTGCTCCTCCCAGGTCAGTTTTGCGTCGAGGTATATGTCAAGAAACGTCACAGCGTCAGAGTCTGCACTTTCGAAGCTTTATGTATAACTTGTAGGATAAGAACCAACCCTGAATGTCACACCGCGCACCCTCAACCCGCAACCACGAAGCTCTCTGCACCATTAACAGCTGTGGTATCGTCTGCAAACAGTACAACCTTCGTCTCGTCCCCCGACACACAGGCTTCAATGTCGGTAATGTATATCAAGAACAGTATGGGCCCCCAAGGAACAATATAAAAGCCCGATTAAAGTGACATTATTAAAATCTCTTGGACATCACTTTATGAAACCCATAATCTTCGTTGAATTAGATACCATGTCCGAGAAAGAATTCTCTACACCAGGAATAAATAATGACAAAAAGGGGAAGGGTAACGGTGAATCAAAACAAGGAAAACCAGAGAATAGACAGAGCCCTGCGGAACACCATTCCTAATGAGACACTCAGAGGAAGTCTGACCGTTATAAGACACATACTGAAGACGATCAGCCACATATGATCCCAGAAGTTCCACACTGTTAGCGCTAAAGTTATACTGGGTTCGCTTTTCAATAAGTAGGCCATGCTATGAGAGACGCAGTGAAACGCCTTCGTAAGATCGAAAAATGACGCCCGTGTATATTTCTTTCCCTTAAAGCAATCTTGTATGTAGCCAACGAGGTGACCTATCGCCGCAGTGGTAGATCTATTGCTTCTGAAGCCAAATTGACACGAAGTGACCCTCGAAATGAATTGTATATTTGACTCTCACTTTTTGTTTCACGTAACTTCCTCTACTCATTTCTTTCAAATATGAAATTGAGTCGATCGTTACTTGATGAAAATCCATGATACAATAGTAATTGAAACACTGTTTCTAATTTTCACTAATTTTTAAAATTCATTTACACAACATGTTTCGTTGCACGGCAACTTTGTCAAGTGGCTAGGTATAAATAACATTACGCTGTAATGAAAGTTGGGCGCCATTTCGTAGCGCAATACTAGTTGTTCACCAACTGTATACTACTTTTCATAACCATAAGAATTTTTTTAATAAACGATGTTCGTTTTGAGACTTGTTTTTTTTTATGGTTATTCTCAGGGGTGAGTTGTTTCCTCTATTAACGGTAATTTTTTTGTGGGCGCCAGAGTTCCTAGAGACAATGCAAACTAAATATGAATACTTGAATATAAATAAATATAAAGACAATATATCTGATATATCAGAAATCGCAATGTCTCGCAGACCTCTATCCTGCGATAAATTAAAGTTTAAAACAAGTTTTTAAACAAGTAATATATTAACTATATAATTAAATGAAAATACAAATATGATTTATGAAATTATTGTGAAATGGAGTTTATCTGATGAATAAATTGACTTGTATATCGTTAATTAAATAAAACGCAAGCAAATATCATGTGAATATCAGTGACAATGTTAAACATATGATGAAGCAATCTCCAAATTAAAAATTTACTGGTAAAAGCAGATACAATCAGAAACACAAATTATTATGTTGAGTTGAACAGACAATGAACAAAAATTCGCTGTTACTCAAGATTTCCTTTTCTTTACTTAGAATTTGATGATTGAAATATAAAATTCAAAAGGAAATGATGATTGAAATATAAAATTTAAAGGAGAATAAAGGAATGACGTTCCAATTCAGTGACTCTCGGTAAATTTAAATAAAAGGTAACTTAAAATTCCATAATAAATAGAGAAATAGAGGTACAACCTCTAAGAATGAGTCTTATGTCTCAAAATAAGTAATTACTATTATTTTTATTTAGGCCCTTGGCACATAAACGAAAATTGAGCGCAATTGCGCCTCATTTTAATTAAAGATAAAGATAATATAATCACTACCTCGCATTCGAGATAGAAATTTAGATAATAGATAAAACCAGATAAATTTACATATGCGAGATACCTCTCATAAATGCAAAATAATGTCGATACATCAGGATTGAAACTAGACAGGGCGAATGCTAATAGTTATATGCTTGATGTAACAAATAAATTGAAAATTTTATTAAATGAACCTGAAAACAAAAAATATTTAAACCAGCAATACTATGAGGGATAATTCGGAGAAATTCTACTGAAAATTCAATTTACTACCTTTGCAGGAATATATAGAATTTACTCCGAGAATTAACCCAATAATACTGTTCAATTTGAATGAAAATACGTAAAAAATGTGCGTGACCACTGAACGATAAAATAATTACCATCTCCCTAAATTTGGACTAAGCCTCTTTCAAATTACATAAATTTGATTAATTAGAGACGAAAATATTCACCAATAAATTGGTAATATTACCCAAAAGGTCACGACAATATTTTAAAAAATATTGAAGATGTAAGCTAATTAAAAGTGGAATATAAAAATGCTAAATTCTTGCTTTAGTCAAATAAGACTAAGCGAATCATAAGTAAATATTAATTATGTATTTAAAAATGAAAGAATTAGTTAAATATATATTGCCAGATGAATTAAATATTTCAAGATTTAAAAATCAGCACTCACCCGTCAACGTCTCAACACAAGATAAACCTCCCGCATTCAAAATTCAAGACGTTGGTAAAATTATGTTTGCCAATGTTTTATTGGCTAATTTATAACATGTGATCAACACTATAAACCACGTAGCGCAGTCATAAAAATACTCCATATTAAATATAGTAATCTCTATAGTAAAATAAATTCACGAATTGTAGGTACTAAATAGAGTACTAGCGCTCCTAAAATCGCTAACCACACGAAATAAACCCATTCGTGAATAGATGTCACTGGCGACTTAAATATTAAATATCGAGAATAACTTGCAATTGAATGTAAAAACTTTAGTGTAGCGGAATAAGCATTTATTCCGTTACAACGCTAAGTTACAAAAGAGGGAACAACGAGACGTCAATATAAAATTGTTTGGAAAACCTAGCCATAACCGGTAGTAAACTAGACATATTAAAGTAAATTTAATAACGGAGAATTATTTGTTTCTAATTGGTCGTTAAGTACCTATATTTCCTAATTTTTAAAGTTTGTTAATTTTTAAAGATTCCAAAAACGATAATTTTTTTGCTTTTATATTTTCTGTATGGAGGATAGTGAACTGTTTATTGAAATTATGATTGTTTTCTAAAAGATGAGCTGCGTATGCTGAATTGGGCTTATTGTTCAGATAATCCCTTTTATGTTTAATTCGAACTTCGAAAGTACGACCTGTTTGACCTACATAGCTCTTTGTGCATGACCCACAATCTAACTTATAAACACTGCATTTTTGAGGCATTGGGACTTTGTCTTTGCTATTTTTTAAAAGCTTTCCTATAGTGTTGTTTGTTTTAAAAGCAATGTTAATATTTTTTTTCTTAAGGATAGAGCTAACTTTTTCGGATATTTTCCATGTATAAGTTATTGTTTTGTATTGTGTATGTATTTTAGGGTGTTGTGGGTAAATGAGTGATGTTATTTTCTTGGTGGTTTTCTTTTTCAAAATCCGTCTTATGCGAATATCCATTGTTTATAGCTATTTGCTTTATAAGGTTTAACTCTTTATCAAAGTTTACTTTTTTCATTGGGAGAACAGTAGATAGTTATTATCGGATATTTTTATATATAATAGCTTTCAATATTAAGCTCTTGAGACACGCCCACAGTGTTGAACGGGAGGGGAGACGACTTAGAGTCACCCTTCACGAAAATCGCACCGACCGCTCCCCCTCCACCAAGTCTTATACTTACCTACAAAAGCCACTGGATAAGGCCAAACCACTTACTTTAAACAGTTCAAGTTCATCTCCTGTCAACCAGTGTTCATTAAAACAAAGCACATTATAATTTTTATCGATTAAAAAAGATTGTAATAAACATGCCAGGTATTGTATTTATATTGTAATGCAAAATTCTAAGAAAAGCTCAAAAGCTCCAACCTTAGGTCTTGAGTTTCCCTGTTTGTGGTTTTGTAATCCAGACTGGCAGCTCTTCATGGATACTGTCGAAGGTGTAAAAAATCATTGAAGATAATTTCCGGGGGCCATAATTCAGGATTCACTTGTCCCTGTCCGCTCTTGACACCATAACCTTAAAGCAGCTTTTCCATTTATCCTTTGTGGTTCTTAATTGTTCACAGTCACATATTTCCAACTGGAGATTGGACTTAATGTAATTTTTGATTATATCGGGTGTTGTTCTTGTGCTAAATCCCGACAGAAATATCCAGGATACATTGAGTCTTCTGGCATCTATCTCCAGGATGGTGTCGTTTATCTTTGTACCCCTGTAGGGAGCTGGACGATTGACATTTTTATTGTTTTGAAAATTCTTTTGTGAGTTTTGTGCAATTTCAGGCAGTTTGATTATTGTCTGCAACTGAGCGGCCTCAATTGCTGATTTTACTGTATCACAGCTGATCCAGTTTTAGAGAACTGGGGTTGCCTATTCTCTGGTTTGACTTGTTTTGATTCACCGTTACCGTTCCTCTTTTTGTCATTATTTATTCCTGGTGTAGACAATTCTTTCCCGCTCCCATCTGTACCATTGCTTAGAACTTGCTTCTCAATATCCTGCATATCTTCTCTCTAATTGGCTGCCTTCACCAACGGTGCTGTCACAATCACCATACGATATGTTCCATATACTCTAGATTTCACCTTGTTTCATTCGCGGCAAGACGTAACGAACGATTTATTGTTGCTGTACAAGATAGCCGACTCTCTTGTCGACTGGGACCATTTTTATCGCGAGTATTTCTTCATGTTTTTTTTAAGTGAAACTTCTTTACGCACGGTTCGTTTCATACGATTTGCTATGTAACGAAATCATGCAATATATAGGACTACGTAGTCGATCCGCGATTTAATGCAACGTTTGTTACAGGCAGAAGTTTCACTTCACTAGCGTGCTATACGATTAGAAATTATTTTTTTTTTTTAACTATATTGTTTTATTAGAAGTCATTTGGAAATTTGGAGTCCGTATTTTTGTAATCAGCTTGGTTCTCATAGGTTGAGGAGAATTAAGAACATCAC
>MU182186.1:202225-225100 GCA_016904865.1 Pissodes strobi | reverse complement strand
TACAGGATATGAAGTCAATACCCTTGTGACCTTATATGCCCAGTACATTTTGCTTTTTGGGAAATTGTATAAAACATCTCAATGTCATTATTAATGCCGGTAAAACCCGAAAAACGCTAATGATATCTAAGGAATCATTCAGTAGTTCATAATCTGTCTTTCGAAAATTGAATTTAGTGAGATGCAACTCCGATATTCCATCACCTCTTGTCGTTAGTGGAGCAATTTATGGATTCTCGTCGAATACTGTTTGTCCATCTTCGATATTTTCTGGCTTTGAAACAACAATTGTTTACTCTACATTTATACATTGTATATGTTTAATATTATCTTCCTAACTATTTATTATACATTTATTTTTCAGTCAGCCCCCGTACCATTTGTCAAGAAGAGGATGGGGTGAATTTCCTTTAAGAGTTAAAATATACTTTCAGTCATCCATGAATAAACCTGTAGATGTCATTCATCAGCTTAAACTGGACAATACGTTCACAGAAAGGCAAACATTAGGTAGGTGTATTATTCATTCAGTTAACTAGTATGGTGCCTAAACATCAAGAAATTAGTGTAGCATTCTTAAGTAAATTTCATGAATAATGAATAATTGAAAATATGTTAAAATTAATTAATAACGTAGCAACGTAAGCAGGTATCAGATAGTGATAATACATATAAAGCTTAATTGTGCATACTTATACATTGAAGCTCTATGCTGCTAATGGAACTAAAATAGGACGTTCGTCATCTTTTAACTGAACAAATCTCCTCTACTTATTTTTATGCAATAGTCATTGAGATCAGGTACTGAAACTTTTTAATTCGCTCTTATTTTTTTTTTATGGTTTGAGATTTTTTCATATATTCATTTCAGTTGTGTTTTCTAAATCGAGGCGTCGTTCTTTTTTTCATTAACAGAGCTGCAGATTACACCTACACGTTGGTGGAATATGCAACGATTATTTCAGCAAATATAAGGATAACATTTGGTCATTTTCGGATGTTGTCAATTCATTTGTACTCCTAAATGTGACGATTTTTTTACATTGAAGTGCATTTTTGCAGATTATGATACCTAATTTTACTGGTAAATTTGCCAATTAAATAAAACAAATCCCGCCTGAATGTATCTTATTCCAAGAATGTTATTAGTGTTGTTTCATTATTTTATTCTAGGAAATCAAACAGTTGTACCCATATTCCTTTATGATGATTCGTCTTCAAATACCAATCAAGAACCTGTAGGCAACAACTCTGTTGATAATAGACTATACACTGAAAGACTTAATAATAACATCACTAGCATAGAAAATGTAGGTAGCTTGTCTATATCAACAGATTCGATTTTAAATGACCAAATCATAAGTATAGAACCAATTAAAATTGAGTCTACAACTAGTTACGAACATGACTACTGTTTCGATAATATCGGTATAAAGCAGGAGGTTCTTGATATAACTGATGATCAGTCAATTAAACAGGAATATGAAATTGATTCGATAGTATTAAATCAGGCTGTGCAACTTGAACAAATGCACTGTTCGTTACGCGATCATGCTTATAGTTTACCATCTCACAAAGAAGGACAGAAATGCCCCAAAAAGCATAAATCACCGGTAAAACAGGCTTATAACGAGTTAATTTATGGATTAGGATTACATTATTTGGACCCTCTTAGGTCTAGAGCCAGAAGCGTTCGACCAAAAATTATTGAGAAGGTCAACAGTACCCCAGAAAAGGTAAGCCTAGGAATTATTTATCATTATTTTTCCAAAAATCTTGTATCCCATATCTACTTTAATTTTGGGGCTTGTTGTAATTTTTTTCACTCATAAAATTTGTAATATTTTTCATAAAATTCATTCCTATATTTTCTGAGGGTTAAAAGGAATTATTGAGGGGGTTTCAACATATGTGTTGCATACAAGAACAGGGTTATAGTTAAAGAGAAAAATGATGGCCATGGGTTAACGTCCCAGGAATGGTGATTGTTTCTCAATGAAAAATTATCACCTTATTCATTTTCCTATTCTTTAAATTTTTATTTGGTGGCGAAGTACCCAAAAATTACTGAGGGCTTGGAATTGATAGGTCTTTACGAAAATAGTAACGTAAACAGGTGAATTAAGTCATTTTATTTTAAGTCATAACATTTTTACAGCATTAGGCGTTATGGAAAATAAACTGCTGATCACTAGATATCTAACAACTGAATTTTTGACCCAAAGTTCCAAGGAGTAAGGTATTTTTAAACATCAGTTAATCACGGGAAAGTATCATGTTTTGATCTAGTCCATTTTTTATTCTGTTAGTTGAATATCCATCTACATATAAAGTGAGCGTGAAAAATAATGAGCTATTTTTACTTCTAATTATATTTAATCAGTAAAACTTACAACGAAAAGAGAATGAGGAAGAGATTTCTCGCAAAGCTCTGGTAGGTAACGGTCAGATTTGTGCCAAGTATACTAATGTTGAAGTTAAGTACAAGTGCAATTCCTTTTATAGCCATTGCTACAATTTCTATCTTTGTTGAGTACACTAAGTACTTGTATTTGTACTTGATCTTAATTTCTTCCATTGTGGTTTGTTCTATACTCTATTTCGAAATGATGCGAAGTAATAAATCATTTTCTGATGGCTGATACATAGGCGTACATAATTACGTACATATACGTACATATTTTAAACGTTTACCTGTCCTAATACTCGGACTTTCCCAGCATTATATTTATCACACTTAGGTTTTTTTATTACTATTGTAAACATTCAAATTTGACGATTTTTTGTATGCATACCCTAAAGTTTAAGTAATTGTAATTTTTCAGTTATATTTGTTCTTCGGAAGAAGACACAGTGTGTTTGTTTCATTTCATAGTTTCAATTAAAATGGCTAATTCAGTTTTCTCTCCAGTGAAACGAGCGAGCAAATGTCCATTTTCTGTTAACGAAAAGAATATTATTCTTAATGTATATGACGCCCTCAAACATCAAAATCCTCTGTATAGCGTTGATACTGTGGTGGAAATGTGTTCGCAAATGACGGGTGTATCAAAAACGTCGATATATAAATTAAGGTGTTAACGAAAAAGTGGAGCTGTAAAACCACCTATACCATCTTCAGGAAGAAAGACGGTGCCTATCGATGAAGACTACAAACTTATAATTAGAAGAACAGTACATTCCTTTTATTTTAATGAGGAAATACCAACCATCGACAAAATTTTAGGAGCCTTGAAGCAAGACCAAAATATGTCTCCAACGATAAGCAGGAAGAAATTGTGGACAACTTTAAAACAAATGAATTTCAGCTGGGAAAAACAAAGCAGAAAATCGCTCCTAATCGAAAAAGATGAAATTATTTGCTGGACGAGACATTACTTAAGACAGATAAAGCAGTTTCGAAGTGAAAATAGAAAGATTTATTATCTGGACGAAACATGGCTTAATGAAGGATATACGGTTGGGAAGATTTGGCAAGACAAAAATATTTCAAGTTTTCGTCAAGCATTCTTAGAAGGCTGGTCCACCGGACTAAAATCACCATCTGGGAAAGGAAAGCGACTGATTATTACACACCTTGGAAGTGTTGATGGTTTTGTTGAGGGCGGTTTGTTAATGTTTGAGTCAAATCATTCTGGCGATTACCATGAAGACATGAATGGCGATGTGTTCGAAGAATATTTTGAACAAATGTTAGATCTCATTCCATCTAATTCTGTGATAGTGATGGACAATGCGAGTTATCATTCCAGAAAAGTTGACAGAATACCAACTAATTCATGGAGAAAAGCGGATATTATTCAATGGGTTAGACAGAATAACATACCATTTGATGAAAGTATGGTGAAAAAGGAACTGTTGTCCATAGTGTCCTCAAATAAAGCTCGTTTCACCGAGTATGTAGTTGACAAAATTGCACAGAAACGAAATATTACTATTCTTCGTCTGCCTCCGTATCATTGCGAATTAAATCCCATTGAACTTGTTTGGGCCCAAGTAAAAAGTTATGTAGCAAGGAGAAACACGACGTTTAAAATGAAAGATGTTAAAATTATCTTTGAGGAATCTTTAAAAAATGTCGATTCTGAAAAATGGCGTAAGTGTATTGAGCATGTTATAAAAGAAGAAGAAAAAATGTGGAAACTAGACCATTTAATTGACCTAATTGTAGAGCCTTTAATTATATCCTTGGAACATGACGAAGATTCGACGGATTTTTCTGACGACGAAAATGATATACCATAGTTCTCTACATAACTGTTTACACAAAATCGCAATTCTTATACCTTATTATATAAATATTATATGTGATAAAATGTTACAGTAATACTAACTGTTTTTGAATATACATAAATAAGTGAATAAATAAAAGTACTTAGGTAAAACAGGTATTTTAAATTAAATACCCAAACGTACGCTACTGCAGGTAGAAAATGGCCCCTTTGCTAATAAAGCCTATTGTTTGCAGCGGGATTGACATACAAAACAGTGTGGAATGGTTAAAATATAATACAGCAGGCTATAACAGCTGTGGCTAAATATTTAGAAATCACAAAAATTTATTTGACCACTCTGTTAGCGTTTTGCATTTATAAGTAGGTTTTATTACTCCACACCATTTCGAAATAGAGTATAAGTACACTGATAATGGACCTTGTAGAGTGTAATTCATTTTAAGTACAACTTCCAAGGTTCGCTGCATGACTCTTATTTTGCGATATTACAATTATGTCTCCAGTCTTAAACCTGCCAGTACTTGTATTTTTATTTGAATCCAATTACTTTAATGCAGGTTTATTCTCAGTACATTAATATTTTGCCAATGTAAAAGACTTTCATAAAAATATTTAAGTACAATTTCCCAGGTTCCTCGCATGACTTTGATTTTACAATATTGCAATTATTTCTCCACTTTTAAACTTAGGGTATTAATGACATTTCGCGTACGTGCCGTCGCATTGAGCTTAAGTAACTTCAGTTAGAATTTTTGTATGACCAAAACAAGTCGATAGAATTTTACGCTCACTATATAATAATTAATATGGTATTAAATATCCTATCTTGTTTCAGAATACAAAACCTGTCTGTAAAGTGTTAAAAACAGTAACAGGTCAGTCCATTCGTTTTTTGCCAGAAAGTTTTAACCAGGTTCTTTTAAATAATGGTAGTGTAGTGTCAGTTAAATTTTTAAAGTCTCCAACATCAACTGCGAAGAGTACACGGGGTAAAGAACGAGTTAATTTGGAAAGAAAATTGTCAAATTCTCCCGTTAAAACGCTAGTAGAAAAAGGACGACCCTTGTTTAATTTACCAAAGCACACATTTAAATGTATGGGAGAAGTATTGCCATATTTGTTCAAAAGGTTGCCTTTATGGATAGCACAGACCGATAATACGGAATATAAATATACCTACCCGTTTACGGCCTGTTCCGAAAAAGATTACTTGTCATGGCACATTGGAAAAAAGTTAGCTGCTGAGGTAAGTTCGTTTATTTTAGTATTTTACTATATGTTTGGTCTACGTGGTTACCGTCTGTTATTTATGATAAATTATATAATAGGCACATAGAAGAGATGTTAGGAATTTGAGAAGTGATATAACATAGATAAGGTTCGGTATGTTACCTTAATTAAACGATCATATAGGTGTCGTCAAAGCTCGGTCTAGAAATAGATATGATGCCATCCTATTTACGTAATAGAAGTCGTCTATAGTTATCAGACCTGGTGTATAATATTTAAAAAATGACGATCCATTACCAATTACTTGCGAACATTTTTGGTTGTTTTTAATAATATCATTCTTTTGTTTTATGTTTTAAAACGACCCTGTCACTATTGAACCTTAAAATAGGAAAGTTTCCAGAGCGCCAAAAATTAATGTTTTAGTAGCTTAGTTAATTCGGCGTAATTCACAGTTACAGTTTCACCATTATATAAATACAAAAAAAATTGCCGGGTGATTTATATTGTCACTCTTCTTTAACATTTGATTTTACGCACTACAAAAAAATTTCATATATTTTTAGAAGAAGAATATTCATTAATTTTTAGATTCTACCTTCAATTCTGAACATAATTTATTTTATATATATTCCTCGTCTTATATGAATTTTCTATTATACTATTGAATTCGCAATCAATAATAAGTCGAAAACGGTTCAATTTAGACATATTGTATTATATAATTATGTTTAGAATTGAAGGCAGAATCTAAAAATTCATTAATATACACGGTGTTCCGTTTAAAAACATATAACTTTGTCCTGTCACTCGTTTCTGACACACCATGTATATACGAAGGTATATGCTGCAAATCGTTTATGTTAACCACTTGTGTTTAAATATTTTTCTAACGCGCAGAACCAAAAAGTCAAGGGTCGGTGAAATTATAAACGATCATTGTGTACCAAATATAATTTAGGGTTATTGGCTTCTGCTTATATGCAGTGCAGTTTGTTAGCCCAGTCTAATGAGTTTGGGAGGTTCTCTAATTCAGAATTATACTCACAAAGTGGAATTCGTCAATTTCAGTAATAGTCTGCACAAAATGTTTATCTGTATTTCATGCTAGTTGCCTGGAGCGTAAAACAAATATTAAATATGTATCAAAGACCGAAATCGTATGCTGCAGCAAGGAGTTAAAAGCAGCCAATGAGTATTATGTCCAAGGGCTTGAAAGAGAGATGGAATTATTAAAAGAGGTACTTGCATGTAAGGAAGAAGTCATAAAGGATAAAAATGAGATCATAGAGAATTTGAAGGCGAAAGCTGAAAATCAACTCAAGGTGCACAACCGTGAAAATCAGTTACAAAGAGCGAGCCATTCTGATGTCACAAAACAGAAGGAAACAAACTCAGTAGTTATTATCAGGCCTAGAAAGCATCAGGGAAGTCTAATAACCAAAAAGGACATTCGGAGAAATATTGATCCAAGTGGGCTTAGTATATCTAAATTACGTCAAGCCCAAATGGGGCTGTAGTTGGCTGCGAAAGTAAAGATCAGACAATTCAGCTGCAGGACAAATTAAAATAAAGGCTAGGTGATGAATATAATGTTGAATGGCCAAATCGAAAGAAACCAAAGTAAAAAATTGTGAATATAAATAGTGAAGATATCAGTACAGAGGATGACGACCAGTCCATTACTGATCAGATCATCAGATCAAACGAGGTAAAAGTTAAAGGAGATTTTCACATGAAGACACTTAAAAAATTTACAAATAAGTACAAGAACACATTCATTTTAGAGGCAGATCCCAGGACACACGATTTTCTCCTAAACCTTAGAAAAGTTAAGCTAGGAGGGTCCCGATGTTCTGTTTTTAATCATGTTAGTATTCTCCAGTGCTACAATTGTTTTAATTTTGGACACTATGCAAAGGACTGTAACTCAAATAAAGTGTGTTCTAGAAGCTCTGAACATCACCAGCATTCCTACAAATCTCTCAAATGTGTAATTGTGTAAAATTGTCACAAAATCATAAATCACAGTTAGATATAGATATTAATCACTCACCTCTTGATAAAAATTGTCATTGTATGTTAAAGGTTTTAAATTTGCAAAATTAAAAAATTGAGTATTTTTCTGAACACTAAGACAAAGTAAAAATGTCTGGGAGTACTGAAAATTGTGCATTTATGTTAGCACATCTTAATCTTAGGTTAATTTTCACAGGTTTTCAGGAATTTATTAGTATAATGCAGGTGGGCGATTTTGATGTCATGGCAGTGGCGGAGACCTGGTTACATGAGCATGTTGCGTCTGATTCATTTCTTATTCCCGAAGAAAAATTTCTTCGATGCGAGCGTTCCCAGGCAAGGGGAGGGGGTGTAGCACTCGATGATTTTTTACCTGAATTTCTACCATCTTCTGATTACATTGCTGTTTTGGGAGATCTGAATATAGATTTCCTAAGGGTGAATACTTCAAACCCTGTGCTTGAATTGATGGACGCTTTTGGTTTTTCACAGGTTATTCAGGAACCAACCGAACATCAAAGTAGTTCTTCCTTGCTGGATCCTATTTTTATGAATAATTTAGATATTGTTCTTTTATCTGGCACTCTTGATGCTGACAATGTCAGTGACCACAGGGTAACTTATTGCAACATTGGGGTACCCATTAAGAAAAATGCGCAGAAATTTATTTATTTTCGAGATTTCAAGCATTTTAAAGAAGATGAGTTTTTTGATGATCTGTCAAATGTACCTTGGGACAATCTTTACTATATGTTAGAAATAGATAATAAGGTTAATTTTTTTACTTCTCAGTTATCACTATTATTTAAAAAAGATATATATAGTAAGCAAACCACCTGCATCTTGGTTGACACCACCTCTAAAGATGATGATGAAGGAAAGGGATAAGGCTCTTTTAGAATATTAAAAAAAAAACGATACTCCGGCGAACTGGGAGAGCTACAGAGGTTTGCGCAACTTCACTCTTTTGTCAGTTCGTAGGGAAAAAACTGGGTATTTAGATTTTCTGGAAAGGCAAAGAAATGGAAAAACTCTGGAAGGGGTTAAGAAATCTAAATACATGTTCAGGATCAAAAAATTGTGTGGATATTCCACCTACACTTCAAGATCCAGAATCTGTAAACAAATATTTTTTGAGTGTTTTTAATAAATCAAATAATTGTTTAGATAAAATCGCATTTTACAGTTGTTCTAAATTGGAAGACGGTTTAAGTTTTACTTTTTCAATGCAGTCTCCTGAGGAAATACAGAAATATGTTTACAGCATAAACTCAAATGCTGCTGGAAAGGACGAACTGACACTGAAAATGCTTAAGCTTAGTTTGCCTGCTGTATTAAACCATTTGACTCATATTGTAAATTACTGTTTAGAGGTAGGATATTTTCCAGGACAATGGAAAGAATCAATTGTCTGTCCCATTCCTAAAATTAGCAATCCATCTAGCGTTAAGGACCTGCGTCCAATTAGCTTGTTATCGGTAGTGTCGAAGGGTTTGGAGAGGGCTGTGCATTCACAGATAAATGGTTTCCTCTCTGAGAACAAACTGCTGTCGGTGCACCAGTCCGGCTTTAGGGGGGGTTACAGCACATCAACAGCACTACTAAATGTAACTGATAATTTTATGAGAGCGATTGATAAGAATATGGCAGTAGTTTCAGTCTGTCTTGATTACTCTAAGGCCTTTGATGTGTTGGACCATGATCTGTTGTGTGCAAAACTGCATTATCTGGGCTTCGATGCAGTATTGTCACGAATTGTATTTTTTATCGGTGACGACACGCCTTACTTATCGTGTAGGAGAGTAACTCAGATTTAGGAACGCACTATGTCAAGTTGAGAAGAGATAATAAAGGAGACACATCGATAAAAACAATAACAAGTTTATTTACAAACAAACTTAATAACGGTTAGATTGTATACTAATAAAGGCGTGTTTAAGATTATATATGAATTAAAAGTTTACACTATACCCAATTAATATGAAATGCATGTCTTCTCGAGGGAGGCTTAGTTCAAAGTTTGTCTAGCAAGCGACGTCACTATTTTATTAATAAAGTTTATGTGAGCGGGTTGTCTTTTATTTAGGTATTTGTTCTGATATTTATAAGGTAAGACTTTTAAGTTTATCACAAATTGCTAAGGCACTTTCACTACTTTTTAAAACTCCCCAAAAACTATCCCTTTACTAGAAGTTCTAATACTTCATAAATTCGACTCTCTCTTTACTTTTTAGTAGCCCCCGAATGCCGTATACCTATGCATACGTTCACCCAGGTTAGGTAAGGACCTGACAACCTTATACCTGTGTATAAGTGTTCTCAGTTATGGGGGTTGTGGGATAGAACAACTAGAAGTGGACGTACCTGTGTACTGTCCAGCGACCAATTGAGCGGTTTGAGAGACCCAAAAGTCTGATTAATTCGGCGTTTGCCTGCGTATTTATATGTTACAAAATGCTGATGATTGCATCATTAAGGATCAAAGTCGCTCCCGTCGACCGCTCAAATTGTTTATAATTAACAGTGAATGTTTATATAACATTTTTCAAGTTCAAGTTCAAACTTGCGACAGGGTGATATTTAATTAATGATTTTAACTAGTTCACAGTATCATGTCGTTTCTTTGCAAGCTATCTTGTGGGGAAACAGCAAAGGGTACGTATAAATAATACCTTGTCATCTGTTGGAAATATTGTCTCTGGGATCCCACAGGGCTCAATCTTGGGTCCGCTTTTATTCCTGATTTACACCTTCGATATCTTTGATGCTGTTAAAAATTCACATGCATGTACAGTCTTATGCTGATGACACCCAGCTTTTCCATTACTTTCCACCTGCTTATCCTGACTCTGCTACTGTGGAGCTAAATGGCGGTCTCCCTTCAATTTTGCAGTATTCAAATGAGCACAATTTGAAATTAAATGTTGATAAGACAGAAGTTCTTCTATTTTGTCCCGAAAAACGCAGAATAGAACTGGAGAGGAGTTTAAAATTAAAGTTAGCTGAGAAAAACTTAATATTTACAAAGCGCTCAAGTAACTTGGGGCTGTATTTGGATGTTCAGCTGAGATTTAGAGAGCATGTTAAGAAAATATTACAAAAAACTTACTTAAGAATGAAAGTATTATATGCAAATAATCATATTCTTAATTTCAAAATGAAGAAAGAGTTGTGCCAGTCACTGATTTTACCTGTTTTTAACTATTGTAATATTGTGTATTATCCTTGTCTTGACTTAACATCAAAAAATCGTCTACAATATGTCCAAAATGTTTGTTGTCGGTATATTTTTAACTTAAAAAAATATAATCATGTCTCTGCTAAAATCAATAACTTAAAATGGCTTAGAGTTCAAAACACGGTAAAATTACATTTTATTGTGTTTCTCACTAAATTAATAAGATCATGTACTCTTTTATATTTAAGTGAAAAAAGCTTGTTTTTCGTGATGCCGTTCATAATCGCGCGGTCAGACATCAGGATCGTCTTACAATGCCCCTGCACAGGACTGCCCTTTTCCATAGAAGTTTTACTTGTATGGCAGTTGCGTGCAGTGCCATTTAGGAGAGGGTAGGCAACATAACTGAAAATGATACAGAAGGAATAAGCCCGCTGCAGGCGCCGCCGTAGGTAGAATTTTTTTTTCAGGTGCCACGCCCAAAAACGTCCATTTTGAGGCTCCAAAAAAATGTAGGCATAAAGCCTTTTCAATTCGAGTTTCGCCAAAACTATGCAAAGAAAACGCGCTGTAAATGGTTAGTGGACTGGCCTTGTTTTTCTGAGGCATCTGACACATTATTTAAATCAATACCCACGTTTACTCTACACATTTCCTTCTTCACCAAAGAGTAAGCATAGCCAACAATACATTTTAATTTTATGACGACACCTGCAGAGCCACTAATAATTGTCATGGATTGTTTTATTAAAATATCGAGGTTTACTTTCTAACCAACAAAACTAACCCACAAAGAAAACAACAACCCCTTGTATAGGTACTAAACTAACTAAACTTTCAAAACTATAACTAAAAGCGCAGAACGTCAAATCCCAATCTCACACAACAATAGGGCACATGGAAAAGGGAACCTGAGATTATTCTTATTTATAGCTGGCCAATGCCGGTGTTGTATTATTGGGTTTCAGTTTCTTGCAAAAAAAATGCATGGCGTTATTAATACCCAGATATCGAAATGTTAATAAATTTAGGGATGCCTCATGTACTGTAATTTTAAATATTACTAAATAAAAAAGCTTTTTTAGCCAAATCCTGTAATGATGTAACCGGTAATCGCTTTCAAACCAATTACTAAAGCGTAAAAAACCAATAACAATATGATCCTTGGTAAAAAAAAATGTCTATCAAAATATTAATTAAAGAGAGCACATTTTGGCAACAGCACTTATCGTTGTGTCGCGTCGGCCCGGACCATCTTCGCATGCTTTGTCTCTTTTCTTTTTATGTAACGTTTCATTTGGCTGTCTTTTTTCAAGCACTGCTTTTCGCCTCCATAGTAAATCCAGTAGTAACGGTATAAATGCATGCCTTCGGTTTGTTATGGGATGCTTTTTAGCGGATTGCCGTCGGAGAATATTATTCCGTTTAATATAGGTAGCGTAATATGAGTGGTAGACTGTGATGTTTTTCTATAATATAATTAATATTTTAATTGGCGCTTAAGATAAGCTTTTTTAATTTGGATTATACTTATTAGTAAAATTATAATTTATATTATCGGGATTAAAATTAAATGGGAAAATATAAAAAATGTCAAAATATCAGGGTAGGCAATGCATTTGTGCTTTCATTGTGTGCACGCCACTGTTGTATGGCTGTGTTGAACTATAATTCCTTAAGTAGCGATTATAAGAAGTATAGTATTGGTACCTTGCGTAAGAAATATAGAGAACAACTTCTGACTTAACAGATCTCTGTGCTCATTTAATTATCTGAATTGTTATATTTCTCTATTGCAGGTTTTTCTTTTTTTTTCAAGTTTGTTCTTTAATATTTCATTGATTGTTATTTTTCTAGTATTATTTTTACTCATTTTTGGCATAATTATAATATATATTTTTGTTGTTTTTTTCTTATAGTGGTAATGGTTAGGTGGAAGAATAACTAATGTTAAATCTTGCCATTCCCACTGTATTTATCTTTCTGAAATAAAAACGTTATTTATTTATTTATTTATTTATTTTATTAAATATTGACGAACTGCATAATTAGGATTTTATGCAAGGAAGTTTTGCTCAGCAGACAGGTTTCTGTTGGAATCACCTGGTCCCTCCAGGACTATACTCCTGCTACGTTCCACTGATTTAGCAGGATTCTTACATCACTGTTCGACTTTTCCCTTGCAATCACAAGGCCTCTCAATGCCGCTTGACGATTCTTTTCTCCGCAATGGCATGCTCCAGTTATAAGTGGAACCGGAAGTGATAACTATAGATTTAATTAAGTATACAGTTACGCGCACATAAAACAACGAATCTCGATTTTTGCAATTTTTCATACTCTTAGTAATTTAGCTCCATTCTGTTCTTATAGGATACGCTACAGTATAATTACTACTTTTCATCATCACTGAATTTGTATTTTAGTGGTCGAGAGCAAAGACAATCAAGCGGATTGTATCAGGGGAACCGTATAGCAAAAGTTGGACGACCAAAGCTATTTTTATGTATGGAAGATCGCACTTGTTTACGCCTCTAGTTTCAAGCTATAGACTGTTTAGAAAAGAATCTCTAGAAAAGCGTCTAGTTCTAAACTGTTTTCAAATCAACGGTCTTCAAAATGGCTTTTCGGCGTACCCGATTCAGGGCAGTGACGAAACTATTAATATAACTTCTCCAGTAAAGTCCGTGAGAGGTAAGAACATATTATTTTGCATACATATTAGATACTGTCATAGATCACGAATTGTCGATTCATTAAACGTTTGATTTGATAATTTAGAGATATTTATTTTACCAGAGTTAGTTTTTTTGTTCTGTATTTAGCTGAATATTAATTACCACTCTAAAAAAGGTGTAGCAACTCCTTGCGAGGAGATACTAATGGTGACATCTTTGTTTATATTGGAAACTGTTTGCCTTGTTTTTACGAATAAGGAGATGTTGGCTTTCTAGTGCCATACACTGCATCGTACTAATTATGAACATAGTTTGTTTTTTGCCTATACCTGCATCTATCATGACTAGGAGAACATTCAGATTTTCAATCCTTAACCGGAAATTTGGTATTGTAAATTATGATGATTTTTTAATTTAGCGGGAATTCTCCAATAATTCATGCTTATTCTTAAAGAAAAGTCAAGAAACAAGTCTAGTTGGCAACTAGACTTCTTCATTCCTCGTGACCCTTCTCTAAGAATTACTAAAAACCAAAAGATCATCGATATAACGCTACATCCGTCTATATATAGCAGCAAAGTCCTTGTAAAGTACCTTGAAACACTTCCGGAGCCCTACACAAACCGTTTTAAATAATCTTAGATCCAACTTTATTTGCAAAAATAAACTTTGTGATACGTCAAGAATACTAAAGCATTAGAACCTTATAATTGGGTGATCTATTATTGTAATTCTAAAATGTTTCCTAATATTGTGATCTAAATCATTAGTATACAAAGCTATCTTAACCTGACCATTTGGCTTTTTAATTATAGCTATATTATTACAGAACTGCACTGTGTTTTTCTAACTCATTTTAGGTTCAGTTATGCTTATCTGGTGCAGCACCCTCTTTTAATTCAACGTGATGCTTTTCTTAAGGCAGCTGAAATCACAAAAAACTTATTAACATTAAAGCATGTTTTGATTTAACTTATCTTTGGCTCTTACTACTTTTATTATTGTTTTTAGGCTCTATCGAATCTAGTTCTATAGATACCTGTGTGGATGTATCTGACAAAAAATTCTCACAGGAATGTGCTTTTGTTAAAGAAGCTGCCTTAGATGTTGGTGTATTACTTAAACCTGAGGTACTAGTCAATGGCATTTCAATGAATGCGTCGGAAAGGATAATATATGAGGCTGTGAAATGTTTTGCTGAAAATCTCATTAGGAGATCTAGGAATTATTTAATTTGTCAACAGAATTACAAGTAAGTCCTTTGTTTTCAGTTTTTTTTAATCTAGTCGCAGACTGGTTTGTTGAACTTTGTGGGACGAAATTATCCAAGACATATCTAGATTGAAAATATTCTCTTTGCCCAGAAGCTAGATTGTTCTTCTAGAAGGCTTGATATTTTATTGATAAAGCATCCAGTAAACGGGATCTGCTGGCGCAGCTTGCTAGTGTTCGACACCAGCGGCATTAACACACAAATTTTAATCTTGCAGGTGCTTTATTTAACAATAATAGGGCTATGGATTCACATTAATTTTGGTGATAAATTTGATGTATTTTTGAATATTTTTTCGACTTCTTCCTTTTACCTACTTTCTTTTTGGACTAGTTACAACAGTATCACAACACAAGGCAACTGAAAAATAAACAAAAGGTGACCAAACTAATTTTCATCTCCCAATTTTTAAACAGGCAACCGGAAGAAATACTTGCATGTAAACATCGCTTAAAACCCATAACTTCGCACTTAATTGCTTCCAAACTATTATTAGCGATACTATCGTGCAATAATTTCTACAACAATAAATACAGTTAAAACAAACTACAAGTTGTTACTGCGTCTTCTATTTCGTAGCCTGATTCGTGATTGAAGTCGGCCACAGTATATAGCGGTTTTTTAAAGGTAATACACTTGAAAAAATCATGGGTGGTAATAGTGGAGGAGACAAACCCAATGTAAAAATTAAAAAATCATAAGGAAACCCAAAAACTGCGATCTTTTTCACTGGGAAGCAAGGAATTGTCAAAATCGGAGATAAATACCATTATATTTGACATCAAAGCCAACACAAACATTTCAAGCAATTCGACGACAAACGAGATAACAAAACGTAAAGAAATAACGGAAGCACCGCTACAAGAGGCATCCAAAAACCACAGCTTAAGCTGTGCAAAAACTATGAAAATGAGTCTGGTGCGAAATCTGAAAATGATTGCGAACATGTTTTTACACCAACGAATTCCTGTAAAAGAATACCAACAAAAATAAGTAACATGAAAATACTAGTAAAAATGTTGTAGTGCCTGTAGTCCAGAATACAAACAAAAGGCAAATATCTGACACAAGTCAACCAGAAGAGAACTCTCAGAAAAGGCAATGTGATGGAAACCAATATGAAAATATAGATATGCAGGACCCTGGCTCTCCGACAAATGGTTGTATTTCAGAAAAAATAAAATCTGAATTTTACCAAATTTTAAAGGGAATATCAAGAAATAGTAGATAAGGAAAAGAACAAAATCTAAACATACAAATTACACCTGAAGAACAAAATAAAATAAATAGTAGCCAAATTAAACTGAGCAGCATTTTTACACAATTAGTATTTAAAATGGGAGAAGTATAAAAGCAAAACATGACTCTACAATTTAAACTTCAACAAATAAACATACAAGACGGACTTCACAGAAAGGTACAGGATAAATAGGAGACATATGCAACAATAGTGAACAAATCGTCAACAGCAAAGGAAAGCACGGAAAACTTATCAAACCAAAACGAAGAGAAATGGGCATCACCAAAAACAATAAAAAAACACGAAACTGTAATCAGAATCGACAACATAAACGATCCCAAAGCAGCCATGAAAACGCTAAAAAACCAGATAAACTTAAAAGAAGTAGGGAAAGCTTTTAAGAACATAAGGCAAACAAAAACTGAAGCGATAATTGTAGAAAGTTTTGACAAAAATCAACAGGAAAAGTTAAAAAAAAAAGCTGTAGGCACCATGGCCAGTCAAGGAAAATGTTAGTACACCCCACCTTCATGATAAAAGGCATAGAAAAAAGTTTTTCTAACGAAGAGTTTGTGGATGAATTGCGAAAATTAAATTTCGAAATTGTAGAAGAACTGCAGGAACCAATAAAGGACAAAATTAACGTGATAGCAAAAAGACAGTGCAGAAATCCTTCCAGGAAAATTGGATCCTCCAAGTACCACCAAGAATTGCAAAGTGGTTCCTAAAGAGAGGAATAGTATATTCTTTTATATGTAATAGTATATACTTTTCATGGCGCGCTCGTGTTTAAAGTAGTGGTAATAGAAAGCAAGCCATGAAAAGTAACTTTTCCTCCAAATAAAATATGCTGTTTTTTCTTCAAATGTCGACAAATTAGTGCAAAAACATCTCTTTTTAATAGTATTAATATCTAATTATTATTAAAGATAAGTGGGTTCGCAAGGCGGCTTACACCGGTGTCGGTGAATAAGCACAGGTTGTTGCTATGGTAATGTAACATAAAGCTGTCAGTGGATACTGTCAACAATAATTATTTTTTTAAGATTGCGTCTCCGATTGCGTTTTAATACCGTATTGATAAGCAGTTATTGAGTAAGTTCGATTAAATAATAACCAATTTGTTCCTAAATTAGTGATTTTTAGAAATGCAGTCACAAAATTGAGTGATAAATACAAATTTTAGTTTAATAACTCTTGAGTTGTTGACGCTTATTTTGTTGTTTGTTTGCATTGTATCTATGTTGCTATGACAACACTTACCTCCGCCGGCGGAAAAGTGAAAAGTAAAGCTCCGGCGGAGGAAAAACGAAACTTCACGGCCGCCTACACGGTCGAGTAATGACGGATTTACTGACGTTTGAAGAAAAAAATATTTTTTGACACTTGGTTACTGTCTATGGGTATGAACACCTGAATCTTGCTATGTGCTTTAAATGTTCGGGATTCAATCATGTAGCAAAGCATTGCACAGAGAAACAATGCTGTGCGAAATGTGGGAGAGACCATCCAATAGCCAACTGTACAGAAGAAAATCTTACTTGTCCAAATTGTCAAAAAATGAAGCTGGAAGAAACAACCCACTCGGCCAGAGATACGAATTGTCCAGTATACCAAAAAAGACTGTTCAGGTATAGAAATAATATAAATTGTGCTGATGATTTTTTACAGAAAATCAAAAACAAGATATGAAAAGAGCAAGAAATAATAATTCCATAAATATCTCTATTATACACCAAAATGTACAATCATTAGGAAATGCTCTAGATCGATTAAAATATCTAATAAAAAGACATAGCAACTGCAAATTCCTCTGTATTACAGAGCACTGGAAATCATTTGAGCAGCTGAAATATTTATCCATTAAATATTTTAGATTGGGAACTAGTTATTGTAGAGAAGCTGGACATCATGGAGGGAGTGCTGTGTATGTATGTAGTATGGAAGGGGTGGCCCCTAGCGGGCCTTGCACTTAGGCCACCAATTGGACCCGTTGTACCCCCAGCCCGCATTAGAGAACCTCCAGGATGCCGGTCCTCCTTAAGATAGCCCGCATCTCCTTCAGACTAACACGACGCACTGAATCTGGCTCGATCGACGTCACGCCAAAGATTCTGAATCTTGCCCACGCAAAGGCGGGGCATTCCGTAAGTAGATGGTATGGAGTCTCGTCGTCCTTCATGCACCATCTACACTCCGCCTCCTCTGCAATTCTCAGCAGGGTCAGGTGCCGTCTAAGCCTACAGTGCCCGGTGTAGAATCCTACCAGGGCCCTGCACTCCTTCCTAGGTAGGCACAACAGACCCTTGGCGAGACTCTTCGCAGGCCCATGTATCATGAGCCTCGTCTGTCTCATCCCCGGAGCCGTCCGCCATACCTCCTCCGCCCGACCCTCCAAAGCTCCTTCGCGGACACACTGGGCGATCCCCACACAGGGGTCAGGCCCCAAGTATCCGCGTGCGGCGCCTTCTCTGGCTAAGGCGTCCGCTGTCTCATTTCCCGGTACACCCGAGTGTCCCGGTACCCAGACCAACGTAACCTTTTTTCGCTTTGCAAGTTCAATCAACCAGCTTCTACACTCCCTTACCAACAGAGAGCGCGTACGGACCGACTTCAGCGCCATGAGTGCGGCCTTGCTGTCAGAGCAGAAGAAAATCCTCCTGCCACCGACATTGAGCCTTAACGACTCCCAGACCCCCATCATGATCGCAAAAATTTCCTCTTGGAAAACCGTAGTGTGCTCGCCAAGTGAGGCGTATAATTCCCGCCCCAGAGCCTCACAGTACACACCTGCTCCGGACAGTGTTCCCATTCTGGACCCGTCTGTGAACCAAACTAGCCCATCCCAGGTTCCCATCCTTCCCTCCGTCCAGTCCTCCCTTGTAGGGAAGAGGAAGTTTAGTCCCTCGGGGAAGCCTATCTCAGGAACCATCGCATCACCTGGCATACCCAGGATGGCTAGGTCCCCACAATGGCCCCAGCAGGAGCCATTGTCCCTCCACATCTCCCACGTCAGCCAATCTCATGGCCGCCCTGGCTGCCTCGTGCCTCACCCGGTCCGTCAACGGGGGCAACCCCACCAGCACCTCCAGGGCCCTTGTGGGTGCCGTCCTCATAGCCCCGGTGATGCAGAGGCATGCAAGTCGCTGTAATTTGTCCAGCACTAGTCTGGACGCCATTTTCATGGATCCTGGCCACCAAACAACCGATCCGTGCATGAGCATCGGAGCGATCATCGTCCTGTATATCCATAGCATAGTTTTCGGCCCAAGTCCCCAGGTCCCTCCCAGCGCCCTACGGCAAGCCCACAGGGCACTGAGCCCCGCCGCGGTCTTGAGTCGAATGTGTTCCTGAAAGGTCAGTTTGGAGTCCAACCAGACACCCAGATACTTGACGCATTTCTTCGCCACAAGAGGGGTCCCTTCCAACGCGATGTTGGGAGAGACCTCCAACTTCCTTTTTCTGGTAAAGATGACCATCTCTACCTTGCTGGGATTCGCTCTGAGTTCGTTATCCCTACACCACTGTGAGAACCTTGTCAGTGCTTCCTCCAGAAGCCTCTGCAATATTCCCACCTCGGTACCTTGTGCCATAATCACGACGTCGTCTGCATAGGCCTGTGCATAGACCCCATGCTCTACTCTCAGGATACGTAGGATCTCGTCCACCACTAGGCACCACAGGAGGGGGGACAGAACCCCCCCCTGAGGACATCCCCGCGATGACTCAACCTTAACCACCTCATCTTCCAGCCTAGCCTCGACCCTCCGCCCGGTGAGCATGGAGCGGATCCAGCTCGTTATGACCGGACCCACCCCCGTTCGCTCCACCGATCGGCAGATCGAGCCCACGGCTGTGTTGTTGAAGGCTCCTTCAATATCCGCAAACACGCACACCGATAGCCGTCCGCCTCCCAGCCCCTCCTCCAGCCTGGATACCAGGTGGTGAAGAGCCGAGTCCACCGACCTGCCCGTTCGATATGCGTGCTGTTCCGGACTCAGAGGGGCTCTTAGAGCCACCCACTCCCTAAGGTATCGGTCCACCAGCCTCTCTAGTGTCTTCATCAAGAAGCTGGTGAGACAAATAGGTCGATACGATTTCGTATCGGTATAGTCGTTCCTTCCCGCTTTGGGAATGAACACCACTCTGCTGTGCCTCCAGGGCTCCGGCACGTACCCGTGTGCGATAGAAGCCCTGAAAAGGTCCATCAGCGATGTGCTAAGAAGTCCTCCGTCACGCTGCAACAGCGCTGGAAAGACCCCATCCTCACCTGCCGCCTTAAACGGGGCGAAGGTCTCGATCGCCCACCTTAGCCTATTGTAGGTGACCATCTTTTTGGCAGTGCCATAGTCAGCTCTAATGTTGAACCCGGATTCGCCCTCACCTCCCCGGCCCATGGCTGTTGAGCCTGGGAAGTGTGTGGTCAGTAGCTGGTGCAGAGTATCCGCCGATGACGACGTATAGCCTCCACCTGGCATACGGACACTGCCCAATTTGACGAGTGGATCCCTTGACAGTGCTGTGCATGTACACAAAAGTGTCAGGTTTCAAACGTGAAATAAAGTAAATAAACTTTCGAGAAAAAATTAATTCGAGTGTGCTTCAGTTGAGTGTAAAGTTAATGGTTCCAAGATGATTGTTATCTCTGTATATAGGCCGCCTAGTGGTAATGCAAATAATTTTTTAGACAAGTTTGAAATAATGTTAAATAGTCTAGTAGGTGAAAATAAAAAAAAATTAATTGCGGGTGACTTTAATATAGACATGCTAAAAAACAGCAACAACAAAAATTATTTCATCTCATTGCTACAATCTTTCAATTTAAATCAAACAATTTTTGTAAATACGAGAATAACACAAGCTTCAGTATCATGTATTGATAACATTTTTGTAAATTGTGAATATATAGATAGTAGGACTCTAGATACTTATATTTCTGATCATAGTGCGCAAGAGTTAACTTTTCATATTGAAAACCCTCAAAATAATGTTTCTAAACACAAACGATTTTTTACAGAACTTAATAAAGAAAGTTTTTTAAAACTGTTAAATGAACAGGACTGGCTGGAAGTCTACGAAATAGAAAAAAATAACGTCAACCAGCAATGGAATATATTTATGAACAATTTTACAAAAATTTTCAACCACTGTTTTCCTCGAATGTTATGTAATCAACACATTAAACACAAAGTTAAGATGCAAAAAGAAAAAAATATCTAAATGTAAAGATCATTTGGATTTATATCTAACCTTATCTAGATGTAGTAATATTTTTAAAGAATCATATAATAGTTTAAAGAAAGAATACGACCCATTATTAATAGAAGCAAGACCAGTGGAATATGAAAAGAAATTAATTCTGTCTGACAATTAAACAAAATGTATGTGGTCGATATACCGTGATATAACAGGTAATGATGAGAAAAATGGGATATTGGTATTAAGGGCGACCATGGAAAAATTGCGAATGATTATAACGATTTTCTGGTATCAATAATTCCAGACTTGTTAAAACATATGAACACAAATATATTAAGTTGTAAAATACCGGAAAACAATCAGTCAATGCTTGTAAGACCAATATCTGCAAATGAGCTATGCGAACTTTCAAAAAAAAAATTAAAAATAAGCACAGCAGTGGAATAGATCAGATACCGACTAGTATTGCTAAAATGACAATTCCAGTAACAAAAGAAATATTAGCTTATATCATAAATAATTCATTCAGGCATGGCCTTTTCCAGATACACTCAAGGTAGTGCTCATAAAACCATTATTGAAAAACGGCGATCCCCAATTATATGAAAATTATAGACCTATAAGTCTGTTGCCGGCTTTTTCAAAATTGTTCGGGTTGGCCATGTGTCAACAATTGTTAAACTTTTAAAATAAATGCAATATTTTAAATGCAAGTCAGCATGGATATGTACAGGGCAGATCGACACAAAGCGCACGCAGTCTTCCAATTTACAAAAAAAAATTTAGACTTAATCGAGAAAGGAAATCTAGCTATTGGCATTTGTTTGGATCTGTCTAAAGCATATGAGTGTGTTAACTCAGAATTACTTTTGAAGAAATTGGAGAGGTACAGGGTCAGGGGAAATGCACTAAATCTTTTCAAGTCTTATATCTCAGGCGGCAGAATGCAGAGAGTCAAGGTAACAAGAAATTTTTTCAGATTCCGTGGAAAATAAAATTGGAATTACTCAGGGTAGTATAGGTGGTCCCATTTTGTTTGTGATATTTTTGAAGGACCTGTATTCCATAATAAATCGCCATCTTATTCATAGACTTTCCCTGGCAGAAAGGAGTCCAAGCTATATGTGTATAAGATTTTTTAATAATTTGCCTAATGACATTAAATGTGTAAAGTCTGGAGCCGATCAATGACAGTTTGTGACAAGAGGGGCTGCATTGTATTGGCTGGCAGGAACGCCAAACTGGTGAGAGCAGTTTGATTACGGGGAGTGACGCCCCCACCATTCCGAGTTGCCACGGGATGTGGCCCATCAAATCCCATCGTCCTCCTCCAGGCTGGAGAACACCAAAGTACAAAGTCTGGAGCTGATGACTGGGGAGTGATCCAACAAACCCCATTTTTACCCCTGTCAGACTAGGGACCGCCGAAGGAATGAGTCTGAGGCCGGTGCTTCGAGTGGAAGCGGCCCTAGGTGGTAGATGCATAAGCCTACTCGCATCGTCCGGTGAAAGACCACCCCACCAGAAATGGGGAGCGCTAAGTGGTTTTCCCAAATCACGTTCCGCTTCCGCGCTGGTGATCCCGGGTTTCACAGTAGGAATATATGGACATGATGGTGCTTCCAGGATCAAAATATTCCGGAGGTAAACTCCCCGGCCATTCGGATCTCCGGGCGCTGGGTGGCCCTGGGAGCCCTTCATTCCGCATTTCACAGACAGCAAAGATACCGAACCAATTTAGAATAGATTTCTGCAACATAAGAGGCCTAAATACAAACATAAATTCGGTACACCAACATCTACAAGCAAATAGACCACACATA